>JANTPZ010130745.1:0-21615 GCA_025593235.1 Vachellia pachyceras
TGCTTTATTAATTCACCAATTAATGGGATGAAAGGTTAGGATTTGTTCTTGTAATTCCATCTCAATCTAAGGGCTTAGATTGATGCCACCTTTCACACATGTGCTTGCTTCTAATTGGGCCTTCAAAAACTGTCATGATGGCTGTAATGGGAGGGTTAAAATCTGGTTAGTCCAACTAAACTGGATCCCACTTGGTTACTTTTACCGATTACACGTTTTACCGGTAAACTTAACTTTATTCCGGCAAATCTTTTTCTACTTTTCTGGAGATATTTTCTTTCGCATTTAATCTCCATATTTTCATATTGAATATAACAAAATTATAATTCCCAAAATACCCCTTGATTACCTCAAATTTTACAGGATTATTTTATCCTGTCGAAAATCCCTGAAACGGAATAATTGGAGAGCAATTTTCTTTTAGGGCCTTGAAAAATACTCTATTTTTCACTGATTCTCATGCCCTTTTCCTTTTTCCAAAATGCCCTCTAGATTTTCCAAAATTAATTTTCAAAATAATTATTTTTCGGGGATTTTTGGGTATTTTTCGGGTATTTTTCCCAATTTGTGGGAAAATCGTCTTAAACATATACTGGGTAATAATTTTATTAATTACTACATAATCCACTGGATTTTTCATATTTTTCTCCAAATTTTTGAAGAGCTCCTGATATTTCAAATAATTAATTTTCCTCTCTTGCCCTTCAAAATTTTCGTAGACGGAAATCAGGTCTGAATTTCGAAAATCCGTGTTACGTCATTGCAATAGGTATGTCAATATCTAACTTTTGGGCATCTGTAAATTTTTCTGATATTTTGGTCAACTGGTTGACTTTTTGACTTTGACTTTGACTATTCTTTTGTTAAATGACCAAAATACCCTTTAACTTTCTCATAATTACCATTTTGCCCTTACTTTCTCTACTTTTCAAAAATTACTATTTTGCCCTTACATTTGATACTGAAAGACCTTTATGTCCTTGCTCTTTTATTAAATGAAGTATGGGTCCCTTTCCTGAAAGGTTTTCCCATCCTCATATCACTCTGGAGCAATTTGCCTTAACTCTGGAATTCCTACGGAACTCCGTGTACTAAGCCAGGTCTATCTTTACGACTTCCGGCCTATAATCTTTCTTTCTGTACTATTTACCTTTAATTTCTCTTTTCATTTCCTAGCTATCGGATTAGCATTTCATTCAGCTAGCATAGAAATTTATGGATATTACATAAAACCTGGACCAAAAAATTTTGGGAATTGATTTTTGAAAACCTTCTTTTGTAAATTACCTGCTGATAATTTACCTACAGATTTAAGTAATTTTACCTGCGGATGAAAATCAGCATGAACAAGTTGTGAATTTTTTTACTGTTCACTAGGCTTTTCACTGTTCCTTAGAAATAGTTGCGGATGAAAACCTGTTGATAATCATCACTAGGCTTTTCACTGTTCCTTAGAATACCAATTCCTTAATTTTTTAATGATTATTGAAATCATCCTCATCATGGCCTTGTTCATACTAATGTTGGATGGGTGACTGTTCCCACATTATCTTTAGTTTATTTAACAAAAGGGGTTTGTCACTGTTCAGCTATGAGTTATAAGAAGCTGGCTTTGTTCATGAGCCCTCTGCTTCAAAGATCTTAGTTTTGTCGTTGTTCAGGTATGCACCCTCCCCTTCAAACATATATTCTATTCCTGCAATGTAGAAGCCCTCTAGGTTCATGTCATATTGATTGGTTGAAGTTTTAGTTTGAATGATGGCTTTTGTTTTGTGTTTGTGCCTCTCTATCATGTTTCGCCGCGATAAAATTAATTTTTCACCGTGGCCAAAATTGTTGATTGTGATCTGTGTCCTCTCGGGAAGTGTTTGCCACGATGAAATTTGCTTTTCACCGCGACCAACATTAAGACTCTTCATATTTTCACTGCGACCAAACATTGATTCACCACGGTGAAAATCGTGTCTCTACGTCTCTCGCGATTTTCTTTTTTAAGTTAGTTTTCATTTCATTCTTCGTGTTCGCCATCGTTTTTCGCCATCGCTATCGAGTGTTTTCTCTACCGTTTCCGTCCGTTCATAGTTTGCCACCGCGACTCTTGCACTTCCTGACGCCACTTCATCCTTTCCATCTAGAGTAAGCATTTCATCCTTTCCTTTTCTCTTCATTTCATTTTTGTGATTTTCATTTTCGCATGTCACTGTAATAGCCTATTCTGCGATTTTCACCAAGACGAAAAAGATGATTCGCCACGACTAAATTATATTTTAGCCGCGACGAACCATAATTTTTGCCGCGGCCAATGATAGCAGTTGTTGTTTTCGCCTGTGTTAACTCTATATTTTTGTTGTTTTTCTTTACTATTCTTGTGAGTCTAGCTAATAGCCATGATTAGAACTAAAAGACCTAACGTAGTAGACCCCCTAGCCCTGAACCTGAACCATCCCAGACCTTTGAAGAGATCCTAGAGATGACTAAGAAGCGTCCTTTAGTAAAGTAATGCTCATTTCCCTTGACTCATGCCAACCATCCTTTTGTCTATAGAATAATTCAGTCTGGCCTCACAAGCCTTGTCCGCGAGCGTACCCAGGGTAACCTCGCTTTCGTCTACCACTTTTACGTGAAGTGCCGACATGAGATTGCTATTTTCATCTATTGTCGAGGGAAAACCTCTTTGCACGCGATGAATCATGATACCATCGGTACCCATCTTGCACTACCCATAGCTGAGTGTGATCACTATGTTCAGTTCATGAGTAACTACCCTACAGACAAGATTGCGGAGACCCTGTGTTTGCCCGGAATGAGTTGGAATGTACCTCGTAGGTCTGAAATGTACATTCACCGATTTGAGTGTCGCCTAGAGACTAAATCTTTCATCCACCTTGTTTGCAGCAACATTTTACCCACTAGCCACTTAGCGAACCTGACGAAGAAACAAGCTCTCTGCATTTACTTGTTAATGCGAGGCATTTGTTTCGATATTTCCACCCTCATTTATTCTTCCCTTCGTGATGCCGTACTCACATTGAAAACCACGAAGGCTATCATTTTTCCTCACCGCATTTCTGACATGTTCGCTGAGTTGGATATACCATAGTATCTTGAGGACCACCCATTTGCCCCTGCCCTAGTGTTCACTTATGATAGGATTCATAGAGCTCCTACACCCTAGCTTGAGCCGTATATAGATATTGATAACTTGCTGGGTGAGGAGGAGGAGGTTCTAGCACCTCAGGCATTGGACGACCATCCACATCACTAGCCCCTGTCTCACTTGAGAGCTTAGCTACTGAGTTTTAGTAGTTCAGGGTTTCATTTGAGAAGGAGCGGAGGTATCGCTGGAGAATGGATGCCCTGATTGTACAGATCTTGCACTTTGAGTTACCTCCACAGGAGGAGGATGATACTGGTGCTAAGACTTCCAGAGCTGGACCATCCGGAGAGGGCAGAGCAGCAGAAGGGACTTGGGAGGAGGATGCTGCTACCGAGGTAGATTCTGAGGGTGATTCGGAGATGCAGGGGGATGGCTAGCTCTTTTCTGCATGTTTTCTTCTTTTTTTATCTGGATACTATTGAACTTTGAAGCAGTTATTGTTTGGACTGGATGTTGATATTTACTTTGTTTTTGCAACTGTATATAGATGTTTTTCCTAATGCTGTTTTCCAAATTTCATTGCATGTGTGCATGATTATTCGATATTGCTTGCGAATGCCGCACGCATTGATTTGTAAATCTTACCCTCCAATCATTGAGGACAATGTTTGAATTAAGTGTGGGGGAGATTTAGATGTAGAGTGTTCCCAAGTAATATTTTGATTTTAACGTGCAACTGAAATTTTTGAAAATGTTTGAAGGATGATGTGGGGCTATTTTTGTCCTAAAACCTTGGAAATTTTCAAGTTTCTTTTAAATTTTTTCGAAAAAAATATATTGAATTTCTAGAGGAATTGAACTAAAATTTTGCTTTCTGACCATTTTCGCCACGACCAACTCTGTTGTTCGCCACAATGAAAGTCCTTAAATAAGCAGTTCAACCTCTCAAGTGAGTTTCGTCGTGACTATCTTCTGGTTGCGTCATGGCGAAAATCACATGCACATAGAACCACCTCTCGGGTGTGGTTCGCCACAACCAACTTATTGGTTAGCCGCGGTGAAACCTCGGTGCATATATTAAAAAATTTTAATTAGGTTTTATAATTTTGAAATAAAAGTTCCTCTCACCTTTAATGCCTTTAACATTCCTGAGCAATGCTTATGAAAATGTGATTTTCAAAGCCAATGCATTGGAAGGTTGATGCATGAGTCTAAGGATCAAAGTATTTGGTTAATCACATTTTTCGAGTTATTAGTAATTGATAAGCGCAGATCAATTGTGAATTTACCCTTTGCGTTTTTAGTTCTTGAGACTGTTTAATTGAGACATTAGCCTTGTCGTGAGGATAATTGGGCCTAATTTCATTTGATTACAGTGGGTCTGTCTTGATTCGTAATCTCTCTAGAACTTGTCTTGATTCTTAATCAAAGCCTTATGATCCAGTATTTTGTGAAAAGGATAGAGGCCCTCATTTCAAAACCTTTCGTTTAGCCCAAACATAGACCCTTCAATATTCATCCTTTGCTACCCCTTTGAGCCATACACTCTTGAAAACTAGCATTTGAAAAATCTATCCTTATATGTGCAAGCATATGTTGATGAAGTTATGTATGTGAACATCTGTAGTTCTATATCAAAAAGAAAAATAAAAAAAGAAAAATATATATACAAATACAATGAAAAAAAATATTATATATATAAATTTTTCTTAAGTCTTGCAAAAGCATTTATATTTTTTCGGTGTAGTGTATTCAAGAATTTCATTTCACTTCATTATTTCATTCCATAAATTTTAAAACCCCATCATCCATCTTAAACCTTTAAGCCCTCTTGATTCACATTGTATTGATCTTGTGGTAAAGAGGTAGAATAATTACAAGCCTATGGTAGAGATTTGAATGAGTAGACCATGAGCAAAAATTGTCCTTGCTTGGTGAGCTGAGAGAGACACTTCTACCTTTGGAGTGGAAGTCTCTTTTATTCGGTCTTTTATTCCCTCATCCTTTGCGAACTATGATGGAACACTTTGTTTTCAAGAGGCGTTCATCATTGTATACCCGTTTCTCTTTATCATAGCTACCTTGTTTTTCCTCTTCGATAAAGAAAATACCAAAAACAAGTTTATTTTGTAATTATTTTAGATAAATAGGATAATTTGAATCAAACCTGATTGCATTTGCATCACAAGCACAGACCCAAGCTAAGAATTATTGGTTTGCCTTCTCGTTTTCGGAGAGAACGACCCTGGGGTTTTCACTATACAATCCTTAAAAATCAAAATTAATATTCTTGATCCATTTTCAAGGCTAACCAGTGACCTAAATTAGAATCCTTGTTGCCATTGCAACATATTATGACTATGAAATATGGCAGATAAACGTCAAAACAACTTTCCTTTATGGAAAACTATTTGAGGATGTTTACATAACACAACCTAAAGGTTTTGTGCATCCAGAGGACTCTGGTAACATATGCAAGATTCAACGATCCATTTATGGATTGAAGCAGGCATCACGGAGTTAGAATCATTGTTTTGATGAAGTTGTCAAAGAGTTTGACTTCATTCAAAACATGGATGAACCTTGTATTCACAAGAAGGTCAGTGGGAGTACAGTTGTATTCCTGGTGCTTTATGTTGATGACATCCTACTAATTGGAAATGACATTCCTACCTTACAAAGTGTCAAGTCTTGGTTAGAAAAGTCCGTTTTAATGAAAGAATTGGGCGAATCCTCTTACATCCTAGGGATTAGGATCTATAGAGATATATCCAAGAGACTTATAGGCTTAAGTCAGAGTACATATATAGACAAAATACTGCATAGGTTCAGTATGCAGGATTCAAAGAGAGGGTATATACCCATGTCTCATAGCATCCTTCTCTCAAAGGATATGTGTCCAAAAACACCGGATCAGAGAGATTGCATGAGTAAGATTCCATATGCCTCGACTATTGGATCCATTATGTGTGCCATGTTATGTACTCAACCAGATATCTTATTTGCCTTAAGTATGACTAGCAGATACCAATAAGACCCCGGTGAGAGTCATTGGACTACTGTCAAGAATATCCTTAAGTACTTAATAAAGACTAAGGATATATTCTTGGTATATGGTGGTTTGGATGATGAACTTTGTGTAACTTGTTACACAAATGCAAGTTTCAAAACTAACCAAGATGATTCTAGATCACAGTTAGGTTACGTGTTCCTATTTAATGGTGGCGCAGTAAGCTGGAAGAGCTCTAAGCAGAGCACAGTAGCTGATTCTGTGTAATATCCACCCTTTATTGTCAACATGAAATAAAGGCTAAAACCGATAGATATGAGATAAGACAAGGCCTAGAAATGAAAGTACAGAAAGAGAAGATGTCAATGGACCAAAGAGACCCCGGGTCAATTTAGTCCTAAGGCTTTGAGATTACTAAGAATATAACCCAGGGACATAAATGTCATTAAGTATAAAGACCAAGGGCAATATGGTCATTGGATAAAAAGAGCCAAACCAGTAGTCAGAAGTCAAGTTAAAAGCCATAGATAGAAAGAGCGGAAAAAGTTGATGCCTATGGGCTGAATAACCCAAAGTCAGACCTGGCTTAGAGGAAGAAATTTTATGAGAACTCCGCAATTAAGCTTGCTCGCCCTGGAGAAATCTCAGGATGGGTGACCTACTAGGAAGTACACAAAGGTCATTACACAAAAGATCAAGGGCGACAAAGTCAAGGGCGAAATGGGAATTATGAAAAGTTAGAAAGTGTAAGAGCATTTTGGTCATTAAGAGAAAGTGTAAGGGCATTTTGGTCATTTGACAAAGTCAAGGTCAAAGTCAAAGTAAAAAAGCCAACTGTTGACCAAAATATCAGAGAAATTCACAGAGGCCCAAAAGATAGAGCAAACTCACTTATTGACATAGATTCGACGGATTGTTGAAAATCGGCCTAAAATTTTATTTATAGAATTTTGAAGATTTATTGGTCGAAAATAATTATTTAAGGTATCAAGAGAAATTAATCAGTTGAGTTCAGGGCATAGAAAAATTCAGTGGATTTTATAGCATTTAATAAAATTATTGCCCAGTATACGATTAAGGCGATTTTCCCAAAAATTGGGAAAAAGACCCGGAAATCCCTGAAATATAATTTATTTCAAAAATTAATTTTTGAAAATCTAGAGGGCATTTAGGGAAAAGAAAAAGGGCTAGAGTATCATTGAAAAATTTAGAAATTTTTAATGTCCTAAAAGTATTTTGCCCTCCGATTGCACGTTTTCAGGGATTTTAGAAATGATGAAATAATCTTGTAAAATTTGAGGAAATCAAGGGGTATTTTGGGGATAATAAATTCACCATACTCAAGAGGAAAATATGGAGATTTAATGAGGAAGAAAACATCTCCAGAAAAGTAGAAAAATATTTACCGGAATAAAGTTACTTTTACCGGTGAAAGTTGTAATCGGTAGAAGTAACCGAATAATAAGCGATTTGGTTAATGTTGTTAGAATAGGATTTGACCAAGAGGGGGTGAATTGGTCAAATTAAAAATTGAAGTGTAAATCATAGAAATTTAAATGAAGTGACAGAGAGTGCAGAAGAATAAAGGACACGAAGATTTATCCTGGTTCGGTCCTCTCTGACCTACGTCCAGTCCTCAGAGCTCCTCTGAGATTTTCAATCCACTAATAACAAACAATTGGGCTTCACAAGCCTTTACAAGCAAGGAGTCACACTCTCCCTTACTATATACAATAAAACAGAGACCTTCACTCTCTGTTTTTCAATGAGCTCTCAGCCCAACAATCTCAAGGTCTCAACCTTGAGTTTTTCTCAGATTTACAAAATATTTTTGCCACAGAAATCTCTCTCAAAAGAGTAGATGGCTAATAATGAAGTCCATAGAGTAGTATGAAGAAAACAGAAAGAATATGAGCAATAATGTAGTAGTTCGTTGTTCTTCGTTCTCTTATCTTCTGTCTTTAATGCTTCTCTATTTATAGTTGAAATGTCCTTAGATGCCTGTTAGACTTCATTGCATAGCCGTTGCTTTCATCATTGACTATTTTGTTTCTGTAATGATGGTCGTTAAATGTTGTAGGGTCAGACAGCGGCATAAGTCGTAGATCAATGTTGAAGTCTTCGAGTCACGAACCATTCGGTGCTTCTTTCTTCATTTACTGTTTGCAAGCTCTACGCATTTATGAGGGCAGACAATATTCAAAATAAATTAGATACAGCCTGTCAGTAATCATAGATTTTAGTACAATAGTGCTCAAGTTTCATTCTGCAATACTCGAGTGTTCAGAGTAAATTTGAAAACATATGTTCAGAAAAAATCACAGTACTCGAGTGTTAAAATCATAGTGCTTGAGTAATGTCAATGCTTGAAGTGAATGTTTGAGTGTTCTGTACAAGTGTTGAAAAATATAAATTTTGGAAATTCACAATACTCGAGTGCTGAATCATTGTGCTAGAGTGTTAGGAATGCTGGAAGTGAGTGCTGGAGCATTGTCAGAGAGTATTGGTGAACAGTGAAAATTTTCAGCCTGATACTCGAGCATAAGAAAGCTTGTACTCGAGTATTGACAATGCTTGTAGTTAATGCTTGCAGTGTTAGCTTCCAGTGATGAGGGTCAGGTCACAACACTCGAGTGCTGTCAACCTATGCTCGAGTGTTGACTCTGCTAAAATCTTTTACTTGAAGTGTTACTTGACAGCACTAGCAGAAAGCCCATCACTCGAGTATTGCAGTTGCAGTACTCGAGTATTAGTTATGCTGTCAGCCAATACTGGAAGTGTTGCCTGACAGTGTTTGAGAAAAAAACAGTCAACACTCGAGTCCTGAAATTCAGTGCTCGAGTATTGGCATTACTTTCAGCCAATACTTGGAGTGTTGACTTGAAGAGTTTTCAGAAACCTCAATGCTCGAGTACTGCAAACCTAATGCTCGAGCATTGGCTCTGCTATCAGCCAATACTTGCAGTACTTCATTGCAACATTATTTGAAAGCCCTATTTTTAGCCTAATGCTCGAGTAGTGACTTGCATTACTCGAGTATTGACATTACTCTATGCCAATGCTGGAAGTGTTTACTCATGTATTGTTTAAAACTTATTTTCAAAACATAGTGCTCGAGTACCACAATCCAATACTCGAGTATTGACAATACTTCATGTCAATACTTGGAGTATTACCTGGAGCACTAAATTTTCTTAAGTTCAAAACTTGCAGTGCTCGAGTATTGAATTCCACTGCTTGAGTACTGTCAAAACCTTGACAAAAACACTCGAGTATTTTCATGAAGCACTGAATCAATACTTTAAAACATGAGATTTAAAAATCATTTTGCAATCTCTTAGCATAATTATGTTATCATCAAAACAAGATATCAACATTCTCCCCCTTTTTGATGATGACAAAACCATGAAACAGAAATTTTGATTTTGAAAAGTAACAGATGAGCTAAAATGTTTTCTTATCCCCTTAATAAACAGATATGCATGACTTGGACAACTCATAAGCATAATAAAAGATTAGTCAGCATAGAAAACATGATAGCATGTAATATCTTCACATAACCAGAAATTTACCATAATAAGAGTACATAAATAGTTAAAATTACAACCAAGATTATTTAAAAAGTTCAAGTTCAAAACATAACATCACAGTAGCAAAGCAGATTTTTGATTTCTTCTACCCCTTTTTGTCATCAACAAGAAGGGTCAGTGAGAGAGAGAGAGGATTGAGCATCAGTGATGGATGGAGGTATATTCTACTGAGGATCGACCCTGATGGGCTGAGGATCAACAGAGGTGGCAGGTGAATTAGAAGGAGGTGGTGAGAATACATTAGGAGCAGGTTCAGGCTGTGGTTCAGGTTCGAGAAAAGAGGAAGAAAAGTCTATCATGGCAAGCACAACATCAGGAGAGGGATCCTCAGGAGACTGTTGTGGTGGAGGAGGAGGAGGAGGAGATAAAGAGTACTGAGACTCTCTGATGACCAATTCTAGTGATCAATCGTCTTATCCAATCCATCAATCTTTTTGAACACATCTTCCTTAAACTGAGTGAGATCATGAGACATTTGTGTTACTGCCTTATCCAAAGTATTTCCTGTGAAGTAATCATTGGCCTGTAATGCACTTTTAAGATATGCTGCTATTTAAGATATGCCTTAATGCTGCTAGTTATAGTACCCTGAGAAGGAGCAGAGGATTGTGCTTCATCCTGTCCTTGTGAAGCAGTAGATGTGGTCTTTCTCTTCTTCTTCTTGGCCTGAAATTGTGGATGTTCAATGTCTATATTCATTCTACAACGATGAACTTCTCCAAACAGATTTGGCTCCACCACTTTGACCAAGATTGGCCAAATTTTGAGACTTTTCAGAATGAAGGATACCAGAAAGGGATAAGGCACAGTCATTCTCTTGGATCCTGAGTGCACAAACCTCCACATCTCATCAAAAACCATATCACCTATATTTCTCTTCTCTTTCTTCATTATTCTTGCCATATTTCTATAGTCTATGAAAGCAAAATGAGTGTAATTGCCACTTTTATTCACTATACATCTAGAATAGATGTAGTGAATGACTCTTTGTAAAGGTGGCATGGCAGAAGGTTCAAAAGCAAGAATGCCAGTAAAAGATTCTCCAGGTCTCAGCAAGCCAAGAGTTTCATCCTCAGTCAAAGTAGATAGGGTTTCATCAAATTCAGTAGTACCAAGGAATCCATTCAAAATCTCAGGGGTAATGGAAATTTCTTTGCCCCTCATCTTTATGACCATTGAATCAAAAGTAATTTCTCCATTTTCATTGGTCACAGAGTTTGAATACATGTTGTTGTAAAAGATTCTAACTATTTCAGGGCAAAAACTATCCTTGATTTGAATCAGAGGTTTATAATGATTAAGAAATTCAGATACCTTGAACCCCATCATATCTACCTCCTTAATATCTACATACACGGCGGGCATAAAGGCATATTCTTCAACTTCTCTTCATAATTAGATGGATTAGAAATAAATACCGCAAAAGTATTGAAGCCCTCTGGAGCCTTTAGCAATTCAGTGCCGTTTTTCTTTCCTTTGCCCTTTCCTTTTGGTTGAGCTTTTGATGAAGTAGCAGCAGTAGTTTCAGGAGTGGTTCCCTCACTCTCAGTTTCTGAGTTAGTGGCAGCAGTTTGAGTGGGCACAGACTGAGAGGTTGTAATCAGAAGTCCCTTCCCCTTTTCTTTCAGGATGGATTTAGGTTGGCCAGCACTTGATGTTTGAGAAACAGGTGCCACTGTCTCCTTAGATGCCACGGGTTCTACAATCCTCACTCTTTTTAGTGGAGGTTGAGAGGCAGATTTAGATTTGGAGGTAGTGGGAGACTTACTTTTGCCAGTAGTGGACTTTGTGCGAGCCATGGAGATGATTGAGGCAAAATATGAAGATTTAAGGAAAAGGGAGTTTTCGGCGATGAGAGTGAAAAAAGTGAGGATTTGAGAGAGTAATAGAAAGTAATAATGTGTAATAATAAGGGGGTTTGTCCGAAAATGGGTTTCTGAGAGAGATTGTAACGGTTGGAAGGCAGCTACAGAAATTCGTGTTAAGAGGATTTGAAATGCTCGAGTGTTAGGGTTCGAGTGTTGAAGGAAAAAGAGGTATAAGTAATTAGAAACTGTCAGTGCTCGAGTGCTGATATGTAGTGCTCGAGTGCAGAGTATCAGTGCTCAAGTGATAATAGCTAAAGATGAACAGACAAAGCAATACTTGTAATATCCACCCTTTTCTGTAAACTAACATAAAGGCCAAATCGTTAGTTAGGAGATAAGACAAGGCCCATAAATAAAAGTACAAAACGAAAAGATGTCAATGGATCAAAAAGACCCTGGTCAAACTAGTCCTAAGGCTTTGAGATTTCTAATGATGTAAGCCAGGGACATAAATGTCATTAAGTATAAAAGACCAAGGGCAATATGGTCATTGGATAAAAGGCCAAACCAGTAGTCAAAAGTCAAGTTAAAATCCACAAATAGAAAGAGCGGAAAAAGTTGATGCCGATGGGCAGAATAACCCAAAGTCAGCATTGGCTCAGTGGAAGTAATTTTATGAGAACTCCGCAGTTAAGCATGCTCGCCCGGGAAAAATCTCAGGATGGGTGACCTCCTGGGAAATGCCCAAGAGGTCAGAAACCAAAAGATGAAGCACGACAAAGTCAAAGGCAAAATGGGAAATTATGAAAAGTTAGACTATGAAAGGGCATTCTGGTCATTAAGAGAAAGTGTAAGGGCATTTTGGTCATTTGACCCAAGTCAAAGTCAAAGTCAAACAGTTGACCAAAAATCAGAAAAATTCACAGATACCCAAAAGATAGAGCAGAACTCACTGATTACCAGAAATTCAACCGATTGTTGAAATTCGGTCTGGATGAGGAATTATGGAATTTCAAAGATTTTATGGTTGAAAATATTTATTTAAAGTATCATGAGTTTCCTAAGACCAACACGCAGAGTCTATACAATTATTGCCCAAGGTACGATTAAGGCGATTTTCCCGAAAATGAGGAAAAAGGCCCGAAAATTCCCCAAAAATACAATTTATTACAAAAATTAATTTGGAACAATTTAGAAGGGATTTTGGGGAAATATGAAGGGCTAGAATATCCATGAAAAAATTATAAAGACCTAAAAATGATTTATTCTAAAATTTCTCGTTTTCAGGAGTTTTCGGCAGGATAAAACAATCCTGTTAATTTGGATGGATTAAGGGACAATTTGATGATGATGATTTTAAAATATTCAAGAGGGAATTATGGAGATTAAATGAGGAAGAAAACATCTCCATAAAAGTAGAAAAAGATTTACCGGAATAGAGTTATGTTTATCGGTAAAAAGTGTAATCGGTAGAAGTAACCGAATGGAATTCGGTTAGGTTAATGTAACCAAACCAAGATCAGATTTTTCTAGCCCCATGATGATATTTTTATGAGCAAATATGAGCCAAGCACATGTCATATATGTGGCTCATTATGGACCCTTAGATTAAGCTTAATGGTTAAGGCTTAATCTTAGCCCTTAATTCTTTTTAGATGGAATTTTTATAACACAATCTCTCCTCCATTCCCACCACCATTTGGCCGACATTTTGGGCAGAAAAAGGAGCAAGGAAGACTCCATTTCAAGATTGAAGAAGAAGGAGAAGAGATCTTGAAAATCAAAGGTAAGAGAGCTTACCACCCAAACCTATACATCAATATGTTCCTCTCAACTTCCTCTACCTTTCTATAGGTTTAGATTTTTTATTTTGGCTCTCTTTTGGTGGCTGGAAAGTTAGGGTTCATGAGAGGAAAAATGAGAAAGAGATGGATTTATAAGAAATAAATGGTTGCAAAACACACCTTGCATGATAAGGAGAAGATTGATGTATATATTGCTTGGGTTTGATGTTTGTATGAAATTTTGGAATCACAAACTCTAAGGGGAGGTGCTGCACGTTTTTCTTCTTGATTAGGGAAGATGTTTTTTATGTCAAATAATGCATAAACAATGGATTAGGAGTGTATTTATGCAAGTGAATGAAGTTAGAAGTTAAAAAACACAATTCCCTTTTTCTTAGAGTTGTCTCGGCCACAGCTGGTTCTTGGGGAAGGAATGTTGTTTTGTTGATTTTGATGTTTCCAATGGCTTTAAAATGAGTTTTTGTGTAGGGTAAAAGTGAGCCCAAGTTTATGGAAGCATTAGAAAATCATAAAGACAAGTTTGATGTCTTAAGGCTTATATAATTCAAGAGAGAGTTTAAAGGAGATTTACCTTGATTTCTGTTTTGGAAATGGCCTGTAATTGATGGTCATAATGTTATCAATTATGTAGTGCAAAGTTTGGTGCAAGAGAGTGATTCCCAAAGTGAACAAGAGAGCATTCAAGTTAAGGGGAAATTAAAGACACAAGGTAACAAGACCTTCTAACCCTAAGTTTAATTGCTTTGAAATTGTGTATTAATTATGCATGACTTGTATTGAAAATTTGTGATGATTGAAAGTGTGAATATGTGCATTTGTATGCTATGGCCATATGCATTTCATTGTTACATGTTGCACTTTTATGAATTCACACTTATATAGAAAATTGTCATGCAATTTTATAATGTGTGTTAGAAAGTTCTGCTACTGGGATTTCCAAAAATCTCATTCTCCCCCACTAACCATTTTTAGGTGGAAGCACATCAAAGGGTAAGGAGAAGATGCTTGATACTTGAAGCAAAGTTTGATGTGTATTAATGTGGAATATGTTATGGTTTTTTTGTTGTGATTTTTAAAGTTGTAATGTGATATGTAAATGTAACTCATATATGTATGATGGATTCATGATAATTAGTGTATGCTTTATGAATGCTTAATTACATAGGCTAATATGGTTAAGAAAAGTTTAGAAATCAATATGATAAGTTGTGAGGTTAAGTAGGGTAAAAATTTGGCTAAGTGCTGAAAGTAAAGTTGGTCAATTGCTCTACTTTGCCCTGCCAGGAAACAGGGTAAATGAACTTAAAATAAGCTGAAATTTTGTAGAAACATAGTTCACATTACAAGATTTAAAACAAGTTAAATATCACTGGAATTGGAGTTTTTTACAGAAAGTTCCAAACTTGGCGAAAAATCACAGAAAATCCTGGGAAAATGGAAAATTAACATATGAACAGTACAATTTTGCGAAGCAAACTGTACCAACTGGACCAGTATTTGTCCATCATAAAGGAGTTTGTAAGCTTCAAATAGAAGTTGGAACCAATCAATTTCAATTTTTCTAGAATTAGTTATGAATTTTCAAAGTTGGCCCCAAAAACTGTGAATAGTAACTTTCTCCAAAATGAAAGTTTTTCATTTTGGTCTCTTTCGACAATTTGAGTTACTTGAGGCCATAATTTGGTTCCAAATCATTATAATGGAAGCTAAGAGGGATAAGTAAGAGGTGTCACATTGTTTTGGTATCAGAGCAAAGGTTTGAGATTTGATTTGATTTGTAATGCAATATGTGCATTATTATTTGCTAAGTTGTGCATTGCTAAATGATATGTTGTGTATTAGTATTCGACATGCAATGCTTTGTTATGATAAATGCAAGTGTTATGGTATATGTTGGTTGCCTCTTATGATGGTATGCTAGTTGGTTATGTTTCATATTCATGAGTTTATGAATTAATGTGACTGGTTGAACATGAAAAGTCGAGTATACCTGTGGAAGAACATGATAAGAAGGAACATTTAGAGGTTAGTTCCAATGCGATAGAATCATTTCAAAATTTAAATAAAGCGTTCAGAAAAAGAGAAGGAGCTGGTACAAGGACTACTAGAATATCCATGGGACAATAGAGATGAAGGTCTAGTGATCGATGTGATTGCTTCTTTATAGCGCATGCTGGTTGCTAGCACCCGAGGACTCTGAGAGCACCGCTTTACATAGACAAGGTTTCGGTTAGCATATATCTAATTGTGCTAGAGAGGCATATGAGTTGGATCAGGTCGTCTAGAACTTGTAAGTCAGGTAGAGATGCCGGTGCCGAAGAAAGCGCTCCTAGTAGAAGAAGAGGATCTAGAAAGGGAAGAGAACCCTGGATACACTTCATCTATATCAGGATTTACTATGATAGTACCATCTCAAGGTTAAAACGAGATGCAAAGGCAACCAAAAGATTAAAGTTTAAACTATAGAATTTGCCCAAAGGAGATAGTTAACGGGAAATTCAAACGCTGTAAATTGATTTTTCTGAACGTAACCTGTAATTGAGTACCCGTGGAATTACAGAACTACTTTTCTCCTCAAAGATGAAGATTTTATTTAGCCGAATAGTAAAAGCCAGAGAGGCCTTTGAGCTTGATTAGCCACCGAAGGCGTAGTAGGGACTTCCTCCCCAGTCGAGACTGAAGATAAAGAGTCCCTTAGTGATACTCCGATAGTCGGAGAGTTCTTAAAGGTATTCCCAAAAGAGATCAATGGACTACCTCTAGAGAGTGAGGTGAAATTCGCTATTGATTAAGTACCAGGAACGAACTCAAATTCCAAGACTTTGTACAGAATGTTTTCAATTAAGAAGAAAGAGATAAAAGAGCAAATAGAAGAGCTATTAGAGAAGGGGATTGTTAGACCCAGTGTTTCCCCTTAGCTAACCCCAGTTCTCTTTGAGAAAAGAAAGACATGAGTTTTAGATGGATCTCGGATCAGACTATCACTAGCTCCTAGTTAGAGCTAATGACATTTTTAAGATGACTTTCTGTATGAGATACGATCACTATGAGTTTATAAGAATGCCATATGGTTTAATGAATACCCCTGCGATTTTCATGGACTACATGAATTGTGCATTTTGATAATACCTGGACCAGTTTGTTGTAGTCATATAAATGATAGCATAAGTGCACTCTAGATCTTTAAAGGAATATAAAAGGGCATCTGAGAATTTTATTAACTGTTTTTAAAGAAAAATCTTTTTATGCTAAGCTCAGTAAATTCTAGTTATTAAAGGTGAAATTCCTAGAGCACGTGATTACTCAGGAAGAAGTCGCAGTGGACTACGCCGAGTAAAGGGGGTACTAAGATAAGATCTGCCTAGGATAATAACCGAAGTTAAGAGCTTTCCGGGCCTAGCAAATTATTATAAATGTTTTATGTAAAACTTCTCTCGGATTGCCTTGCTGCCAACTAAGCTCACTAAAAAGAACAAGTCTTTTTCGTGAAATGACAAGAATATTTATACATATAATTTGGAGCTGGCAGTGATGGTTTATGCTTTAAAGATATGGAGGCACTAGTATATGGAGCAGCTATCAAGCTGTACTAAGATCATAAGAATCTCAAGTATTTACAAAGATCAGAAAGAGCTTAACTTGAGACAATGACATTGGACGAAACTACTCAAGGATTATGACTACTAAATAAGTATCAGTTGAGCACAGTAAATGTCGTTATCGATGTTTTAAAGCAGAAAGATAGTGCATGTGGCTATGATCATAAGAAAGGAGCAAAAGCTGATATAGAACTTCAGAGGTTGGGGTATATTGAGTTATTTACATATATGGAATATTCAGATCCTCAGTGATATAGAGGATGAGATTAAAGAGACTCGGAAAGAGTATCGAATTACTCCGAGTATAGAGACTCAGATGAGTCGAGGAGAAGCTAAAGAAATCAATGAAACCCCTGAAGAAATAATCATATTCAAAAATAGATGTTATACTTCTTTAAAGCTTGTTGTGAGATTGAGCCTTACCTCTGTAAATGTGATAAAGGAGATGATTATGGAAAGAATTTCTAATAGTCCAGCAACATTTGAGGTTATTAGACATCCTAAGCTATTAGTAAGCTAGGTTATGATCATTTGCTGGACAAAGTACATGTTATCAGAGATAAATTTATATACATTAGAATCACCCAGAAGTTCAAAGAGTTACAGAAACAAAGAGACAAGATATGTATGGCAATGAAAACATGTCTAGTAATTCTAATGCTAGAGGTAAAAAGAGACATAAAGAAAGAAGAGTTGAAGTACAGTTATGATGCAAAAGTGTTGTTTTGGGCTATAAATTATGATAGCTAAGTATGAGAATGAGTTGGGCAGATGCTGAATAAGTTGTGATTAATTTTCTAAAGAAATTAGAAAGTAGACAGTACCAAAGGTACTAGAGCTGTTGAAAGGCTTTATGATTATTATGAGTAAGCCAGATAGACTGTGATAGACATAGTAGCCACAACAGCAGTAGTTCCAATAACCACAATGGACTTCCTAACTTAAGTTAACCCAAGTTTAATAGCAATAAAGGCATAGTACTACCAGCGGAGTTTGAGGATACTTCATGATGAATTATCTGCTAGTATATAGGCTTGAATTTTATATGATGTAAGATTCCTAGGAGAATAAATTGTAAAGAAGAAATGACCATGGATGAATTAGTCAAGAAATCTTAAGAGTTATCGAAGAGAAGGTCAGGTAGCTCGTCATAATGATACAGTGATGAGAAATAGATAAAGAAGTGATATGAGACACCCGAGAACAGTAAAGGCAAATCATGTAGAACTTAAAGATGCCTTAGGTAATGAGACTCGAACTAGTGACATTTCACTATGTTTGCAGGCAGCGCAGGAGGGTGTGATTCTCAGGCCAAGTATGTAAATGAGAAATGAAGTTCTCATTAGTAAATGCCACTGCTAAATAAATGAGAAAGTTAAGAAATGTTCCCTTATTGGGACAAAGCATGTTGCTTTATGATGAGGAGAGGAAGTACCCAACAAGAAGCATACCAAGAAATGTTTTAGCCAAAAAGTATATCTCTAAAGTTTGGGATGGTGATTTCCCTATGCCATCACCATAGTTAGGCGAAACGCCACAGTTAGACGTATAACAATTAAAGTCACCTCAGTTAGGCGAGCCACTTCCTGATAGACAGGGAGAAAAGCAAATTCCTGATAGACAGGAATACATAGGACTCCAATGGGAAACCATTGTGAGCTTCTTATGTTGTCCCTCAAGAGAAAGAAAGCAGTAAAAGTAAGGCATATGGAACAAGCCATTCCCAATACGAAAAGAGAGAAAGTAAGTTAATAGCATGCAGGGGTAGAATCCCTTGAAAAATAAATCAGTAATATGAACAGAATGCAAGTCCTCTCTCTGTAACATCATAGTAATGACCAGAAAAGAAGTAGTAAGGATTGTTAAATCCTAAGATATAACTGGTGGGCATAAAACAGACGCTGAATGAATCAATGCATGAGAAGTCAAGTTGTATAGCAAAAGAAATGTGGCATGAGAAATATAAGCTAAGAGGCATGAAAGGAAAAGAAAATACTCTAGTGCAGTGTAAAATGAAAAGAGGAATGAGCAAAGCTTAAGAAGATATGTTGGCTTCTAGGATTAATCTTGGGGAATTATCAGACTAGCAACCACTGAGGATAGATGACTTATTCTCAACTTATGTTCGATGATTTAAAAGTTCCAAGGGGTAAAATCACTCCAGTATCAACAGTTTCAGAAATAAGAAGAGATGATATGCCTCCAAAAGAGTAATGTAGCTCTTAAGGTCTAAGACCCAGTTAACAGCAAATAGAGAGCCTTCATGGCTCAGATTCATAAGCATCATGCTGCTCTTTGGGACAACCAGAGACTAAGATTGATATAAGAAGGCTTCCTCACGATGGTTAGCTAGTACAGAGAGAGTACCCTTGATTATTTCTATAGATAGCTGACTGTCAACTAAGATGAGCCCATTCTCAATTTCTCAGGCAAGAAAGTAAAGAAAGTAAAGAAAAGAGCGAACTGTAAGTAAAGAAAAGAAAAGAGCGAACTGTAAGTCCTAAATAAGTGATAATCAGGCCAGTTAAGGAGAAAGATAAGTTGAGAAGTGAAGGATATCAGAAAGCTTCACAGATTAAAGCTTAAAGCCTCTAGTATAACTATGAGTAATTGATCACGAGGCTAGTTAAGTAGCATGAGAACTAGAAAGTAAAGTAAAAGTTTCTCTGAACTATAAAAGCGCAAAAGGACCAAGGGAAATAAGAAAATCTTAAGAGTTCCCTATTAGAGTACTAAAGTTCAGAAAAGAATATGATGACTCAAAGGAGTATTATGTCTTCTTAAAGCCTATTATGAGCTATAAGTGTAAGTTAAGGAAGAAAGACAGAGAATTCTAGAAACTATACGAACTCACTAGGTAATTAAAGAAGAGACACAAAGGTGAGTTAAAATAAAGAAAAAGTAGGATTGCAAATAATAAACGTCAGCAAAGAATGAGGCTGACCAGATAAATTATCATTGAAATTTGGGCAATGAATAAGATTGCCTTAGAAAATTTTATTTTTCAAAAAGTAATGATCAGATTGTAAAGATCGAGAAATTCTAGTAAAGAGAGAAGTTGGCATGATTCTGAGACAGTCATAAAGCATCTTGGAATGCAAAGCTTCAAAGATGTTACAAGTTAGTAATTAATTCATGCCAATAAGAAAAGATGACCGACAAAGTTGAGGTTGGAGATCAAATATCCTTGAGGATATCTCCAATAATGAAGATTATGTCAGTCTTCAAAGTAAAATAAGCCAAGCCAAGGAGATGTATAGAATGTATGAAGATTAAAGGATAGTTAATGATTGGCTTTACCCCCAAGCCTGAGTCATAGTGCCAGAAATTTCCTATTTCCTATATGAAAAGGAAGGTTTTATGACAGAAAATTATAAAGGTATTCTGGCAAAGGCTTGCACCAACGAAAGTATGTAGGGAAACAGAAAGAAAGACGAAAGCTAAGAGCCTAGAGATAATGACTCAGATGTGTAAATTTCGAGGACGAAATTTATTCTAAGGGGGGAGAAATGTAATATCCACTCTTTTCTGTAAACTAACATAAAGGCCAAATCGTTAGTTAGGAGATAAGACAAGGCCCATAAATAAAAGTACAAAAAGAAAAGATGTTAGTGGATCAAAAAGACCCTGGTCAAACTAGTCCTAAGGCTTTGAGATTTCTAAGGATGTAAGCCAGAGACATAAATGTCATTAAGTATAAAAGACCAAGGGCAATATGGTCATTGGATAAAAGGCCAAACCAGTAGTCAAAAGTCAAGTTAAAATCCATAAATAGAAAGAGCGGAAAAAGTTGATGCCGATGGGCAGAATAACCCAAAGTCAGCCTCGGCTCAGTGGAAGTAATTTTATGAGAACTCCGCAGTTAAGCGTGCTCGCCCAGAAAAAATCTCAGGATGGGTGACCTCCTGGGAAATGCCCAAGAGGTCAGAAACCAAAAGATCAAGGACGACAAAGTCAAGGGCAAAATGGGAAATTATGAAAAGTTAGACTGTGAAAGAGCATTTTGGTCATTAAGAAAAAGTGTAAGGGCATTTTGGTCATTTGACCAAGTCAAATTCAAAGTCAAACAGTTGACCAAAAATCAGAAAAATTCACAGATGCCCAAAAGATAGAGCAGAACTCACTGATTACCATAAATTCAACCAATTGATGAAATTCGGTCTGGATGAGGAATTATGGAATTTCAAAGATTTGATGGTTGAAAATATTTATTTAAAGTATCAGGAGTTCCCTAAGACTAAAACGCAGAGTCTATAGAAATTCAGTGGAATTTACAGTATTTTATAAAATTATTGCCCAAGGTACGATTAAGGCGATTTTCCCGAAAATGAGGAAAAATGCCCGAAAAATCCCCAAAAATACAATTTATTATAAAAATTAATTTGGCACAATTTAGAAGGCATTTTGGGGAAATATGAAGGGCTAGAATATCCATGAAAAAATTATAAGGACCTAAAAATGATTTATTCTAAAATTTCTCGTTCTCAGGAGTTTTCGGCAGGATAAAACAATCCTGTTAATTTGGATGGATTAAGGGACAATTTGATAAAGATGATTTTAAAATATTCAAGAGGGAATTATGGAGATTAAATGAGGAAGAAAACATCTCCATAAAAGTAGAAAAAGATTTACCGGAATAGAGTTATGTTTACCGGTAAAAAGTGTAATCGGTAGAAGTAACCGAATGGAATTCGGGTAGGTTAATG
>JANTPZ010130750.1:0-12850 GCA_025593235.1 Vachellia pachyceras
CATGATTCTGCTTTGTGACTAGTTGACGATCCTGCTTGAAAATTTTCCTTTGCTTCGCCCGTGGCTCGGCAACTGGGCTTGAGAATCTTCTTGTCCTTCTTATTTCTTGCTAAGCATTGGTAACGTGATTTGATTTCTAAGACCATGAAGCGCTGAGGGGTTGTTTGGTATTTAGGTTTCAAAACTTAGGTTATAAAATTTCAGTTTGAAATCTAGATTTTCTCTTTTCTATTTTCTCTTTCCTACTTTTTCCTCTTTTCTCTTTTCTACTTTTTCTTTCTTTCTCTTTCTTACTTTCCTCTTTCCTACCCACTTTTTTGCCTCGGAATCCGTAAAAGCTATAACTTCCCAAATATAAATCACTTTTCAAAATCTAGTTTTTACCTCAGAATCTGTGAAATCTAGATTTTAAACCTGATTGTCAAACAAGCCTCTAATCTTTTTTAAGTGTAAATTTGTTGTCCTACTTTTATTTTGATGTCATTTTATCGTAAATATAACATTTAGTCAAATCTTTTAGAAAAATTAATATTTTAGTCCCAAACTTTTAATTTACTTATAATTCAATCTCTTAAACTATTTTATGAAATCAAACTAATAAAAAAAGAGATCCAAGTTCCCTCAATAATTTTTCATGAGATTATAAAAATAAAGTTTATTTACAAGAATTCATACATTTAGAGTCATAAATGCTACATATTCATTTAGATCTAGTTTAAGGTCAAAAGAATGAAAATTTTTCAGTGCATCAAAATTTTATAGAAACAACTTTTATGGCTAAATTTTTCATGAGGATCCCAGAAATCAAATTAATTTTTCAAAGTTAATCCATTTTAAATCTCATTTTATTTTAGAGCTAGTTGGGGTCAAAAAGTCATGGTTCACGAGGATTCCAGAAATCAAGTTTATTTACAATAAATTTGATGGATTATTGGACCTATTTGGGAACACGGTGGAAAAGTGTTTTTACCATTCACGAGGTAAATGTATAAAGGAGATTATATGATTTTGTGGAAAAACATTGTTGAACGCACATTTGGCTTTTCCAAACGGAATGACAAACAAGTCCATTATAAACTTATATGACTCAATTTTTCTGGCTCAAAATGGATGAATTATTGTAAATAAACTTGATTTTTGAAATCCTTACTAACAATTGAATTATAGCTGTTGTTTCCATATAATTCTAAGACAGTGGAAAAAAAATTCCATTCTTCTGACCCAAATAAACCATCAAATAAGATGTGGCATTTCTTACCCCTAATAAATGAATTTTGAAAAATTAATTTGATTTATGGAATCCTCACGAAAAAGTGAGCCAAAAAGTTTGTTTCCATGAAATTTAGACACAATAAACAATTTTCATTCTTCTGACTCTAAATCAGCCCTAAATGAAAATGTGGTCTTTCTGACCATAAATAGATGAATTATTGTAAATAAACTTGATTTCTAAAATCCTTATAAAAAATTGTTAAGGGATTTGAAAACTCATTTTTTTATTATCTTAATTTCATAAAATAATTTAAAGGACTGAATTATAAATAAATTAAAAGTTTGGAATTAAAATATTAATTTTTACTAAAAGAATTGACTAAAAGTTAGGAAAGGGATGAAATCACACCAAAATAAAAATATACATGGCAAAATTGCACCTCAAAAAAATCAGGATGCTCGGTGCACCTGAGAAATAAGGTCAGTGCCATATTTGCTACTTTACCCTTAATTATTTAATATATTTTATTTAACCTTTTATACAAAATTATTTAAAATTTAATTTTGAAAAAGGAATTTTTGTTATGAAAATTATTTTGTGATGGTCGTCTCTTCTATAATCTACATTATTTTTTGTATTCCTCTATTATTTTCTATAATCATGAAATTGATTTATCATGATATTATAAAGTTATGCCTATGAATATACAAAACATCACTTACGTATTGCTCACTTTCAATATAGTGAATAAGAGCTCTTTTTTCACATGCTCTTTAGTTTTCTATATTTCTCTTATCTTCTTTTCTTTAATTTGATCACATGTTATCAACATAGGTCAAGGTAAGATGTACTTTCACTTACCATATAAGACATTCTATATGCTTGATGCAACTTTGTTTAATCCCTACTTTGTTATCTTTCTATATGAGATAATCTAACCCAAAGATGGAACATTTAAATTCCTTTATTTCTTTAATTATGTTTACAAGGCTTGATTTAGAGATAAAAAATTATTTTGTGTTCATAATTATGAACTTAATATGCTTTTCACTTAACTAATCTCATGAGAAAAAACCAAAGTTAACAAAAGGATCGGGGCACTGAACCAATCGAAACAATGATTTAATGGTTAATGAGCTAGATCAGGGTCAACCCGGTGTCAAATCAGCCACATTAAAAAAATAACATTTAATTGACAAAATTAAAAGCAAAAATGACCTACAAAGTACCTAGAAAATGACGTATCCTAGAATGGTAATTCAAATTTCAAAAAGCCCAGAGTGGTGATAATTCCTTACGATTCTTTAACCAAGTTTAAAGGATATGACCTTAATGCCCCTATAACTTTACGATGATTGCTTTAGCGGGAAGAGAAGAAGCCTTTCTAAACCGCACATTATAAGTAGTTTTAGATAGTTAACTTTCTAAACCGCAATCCACATGTACGGTTTAAAAAGTTCATTTGAGCCATGGATTTGAATGAGACATATGCCTCATTCAAATAAGCAAGCACAAACATGTACTTTGGAGCCCTAGATGAGGCACTCATTCGAATGACATATAGTTCATTCAAATGAAAAAGTGCAAATTTGTACCTTGTGTTAGAAACAGCTGTCACCCAAGAGGGGGTGAATTGGGTGTCTCAAAAAATTTCTTTTCGAAACTTAGTTGATCAAAATACTTAAATCATGAGTTGATAAAAACCGAGTATGAAACAGATTATATACTAGAAAATCAATATAAGTAAGTGAAGATGAAAGAACGAAAGACACACGACGATTTATCTTGGTTCGGCCCTCTCTGACCTACATCCAGTCCCCAAAGCACCTCTGAGATTTTCAATCCACTATACCATCCAAGTTTAACCAGGTACTTGGAAAACCATTACAATCACAATGTCAACACAGACACTTGTGAATCCCATTTCAAGTTTGTTACGATGGGTACTTGAAAACCCCATAAATGTTTCCAAGTATTTATGAACCCACTCAAGTTTGCACCGTAGGTACTTGATAAACCTTTACAATCACTCCCCCTTACCACATGTAAGGTTACACAGGGAATCACACTCCCTTACAGAGACTCAAACCCACTCACGATAACAGAGACTCACATTCTCTGTTTCTCAACTCAAACCTAGACCAATAATCGCAAGATCCCTATCTTGAGTTTCTCATGGAAATACAATGAGTTTAGATGAATCAGTAAGCTACTCTCTCAAAGAGTGGATATATAAACATTGAAGCTCTTGAAGAAGAAAACATCAAAGTCCTAAATCTATGATCTGTTTTTGGGTTCTGTGACTCTGTCTTCTTCATCTTCTCTCTTCGTCTCTTCAGTTGGTTGCTTCCTCTTATTTATAGATGTTATCAGAATATGTCTGTTGGAGATGAAGACATGTATCCGTTACTCATAGCTTTCACTTTCGTCATTCTGCCATTAATGCGCATCTCATTTGTCGACAGCGAAGACTGCACTGATGACCGTTAATGCTAAGTGCTGGAGACATTCTTTGTTAATCCCATACCTGTTTAATAGGTAAACTAAAATGCATTTATGAGAGCAGGTGAGATTCAAAATATGCAGGCATGAAAACGGAAAGCTCTAGTGGACGTTAAGCGTAGCTGTGTCAGAAGCCGTGTCAGAAAAAAATGCAACTCGAGTTTTCAACATCTCACAACTTGAGTTCTATAACATTGAGTTTGAAAGTCATGTAGTAAAACTTCCAGTTCTGAAAAATGAGGACTCGAGTTCTAAAACGAGTGACAGACTGTTCAGTGAAAAGGTCCTCGAGACTCGAGTTTGGAAAATTAGGAACTTAAGTTTTGGAAAACTTTCAGTGAGGACTCGAGTTTGAGAATCATGTTTTTGAACTGATGAAATCTTGGAAGGCATGGAACTCGAGTTTGGAAAACATCAGGACTCGAGTTCTCTAACATGTTTGAAAAACTTGAATTTCACTGCAAGTTTGTGAAACTTCCAGTTCTGAAAAACTGAAACTCAAGTTCTATAACATGTTTGAAAAACTTGAATTCAAAACATCAAGTTTTCACTACAAGTTTGTAAAACTTCCAGTTCTGAAAGACTGAAACTCGAGTTCTATAACATGTTTGAAAAACTTGAATTCAAAACCTCAAGTTTTCATTGCAAGTTTGTGAAACTTCCAATTCTGAAAAACTGAAACTCGAGTTTTATAACATGATGAGAAAACTTGAAGTTGAAACCTCAAGTTTTGACTTCCAGTTCTGTACGCACGTTATGGAACTTCAAGTTTTGAAAACCTTAGGACTCGAGTTTTTGAACTTCTTTTCAAAACTTCCAGTTTCAACATCCAGTTTTGAAAAATAATTATAGAACTTGAGTTTTCAAAAACTGTGACTCGAGTTTCGAAACTCTTTTGACAAATTCAACATAGTTTCACAAACATCAAACCAGATTCCAAATCCTGCAAAGTTTTGACTTCACGATTTGCTTCAGGAAGCTCTAGAACTCATTAAACTCTATTTTCATCTTCAAGAAATAGTTTTGAGCATTCAAACAAAGCTTAGATGAATGGTAATTTCAATGAAAACATTTTAACACTCAAGTTGAGTCATTTAATCACATCATCCTCTAATTAAAGAGAATGCACAAATCATTATAAAAACCTTTGTCAAATCAATATGGATTATGAAAACTTTTTGCTCTATTATATTTGATATCATCAAAACTAATCATATCTAACACCTTGAAGAAGATGAGGCACTCATTCGAATGACATATGCCTTATTTGAATGAGAAAGTGCAAATTTGTATCTTTAAGGAGTAAGATAGTGAACTTTCTAAACTATATATGAGAAGTACGGTTTAGAAAGTTAACTTTCTAAACCATTCTTATCACATGCAGTTTAGAAAGCTTGTTTGAAAAAACAAAAAACAAAAAACAAAAAACAAAAAACAAAAATTGTTTTGTTCAACCCCATTTTTATTCACATGTGCAATTTATATGTACATTTTTATTGACACGTGCAATTTAGCCAAATTTAAAGGAAATGACATGAATGCCCATTTAACTTATAAAGGCAAAACTTGACAATGTTTGCTTTGGCGGGAAGAGTCGAGGAAAACACGAGGAAGAAGTAACGTACATGCATGGGAGGAAACTGAGGTATGGAATTTTTGTGTCATTAATGTTCTTCTCCTCTCCTCTCGAAACTATCCATTGCATAGTATTTTGTTGTTGAGATTAACGGGAATTAATTATGGGTAGCCGGTTTATTCACTGAGAAAAAGTTGAATGTTGAGATTAATGGAAGTGGAAGGTTGAGTGGAGTGAAGACGTTTAGATGCAGCATAATGGGGAACAGGGAAAGAGTGGAGAGTTTGTAGGTAAAAACCAAGCAGAAACTAGGAAACCCTAAACTGTAATCTTGAAATACTGAAGTTGGGGTATATTTTTAAAAATGGAAATGGCATGATGATAGTGGAATTCCAAGGATAAAATCTATGTAAAGTGTAAAGTACAAGGTTGTCCTTGGAAGATTTGTGCTAATGCAGTATGTAAGAGGACTCCAATGCTTCATCCGAATGAGATAGTGCAAACTTGTATCTTTATCTCGAGAGGTCATTATAGTGGCTAAAGACCCTCTATTTGAATGAGATATAGGACTCATTTAAATGAGAGTGCAAACTTATATCTTCATCTCGAGAGGTCATTCGGATACGCTGAAGATGATGCTCCATTTGAATGAGACATAGACCCCATTCGAATGAGATAGTGCAAACTTGTATCTTCATCTCGAGAGGTCATTCGTACATACTGATGATGAGGTCTCCATTCGAATGAGATAGGACTCATTCAAATGAGATAGTGTAAACCTGTATATTCATCTCGAGAGGTCATTATAGTGGCTGAAGATGAGACTTCCATTCGAATGAGATAGTGCAAACTTGTATCTTCATCTCGAGAGGTCATTTGGACACACTGAAGATGAGGTCTCCATTCGAATGAGACATAAGAACCATTCGAATGTGAAAATTGAGATTTTCTAGAATGCACATAATAAATACAATTTAGAAAGTTAACTTTCTAAACCACACATAATACAAACGGTTTAGAATGTTCATTTGAATGAGACATAGGAACCATTCGAATGTGAAAATTGAGATTTTCTAGAATTCACATAATAAATACAATTTAGAAAGTTAACTTTCTTAACTGCACATGATACAAATAGTTTAGAAAGTTAACATTCTAAATCATATCGTTGAAGTACGGTTTCAAAAGTTCATCTTTAGACATTCAGGATGGGGCATTCATATGAATGAGACTTACCCTTTATTTGAATGTGAAGGTTAAAACTTGTAATTTCCATACCTGCAAATGAGCCCTCCTTTCAAATGAGGCATATGACTCATTCGAATGAGATAGAGTTAAAACCTAGGAAGGAATTGAAGAAGACAATGGATGGGTAAGTTTTCTAATGTATTATGAATACTATGATTTTTCATAAGCTACATTCTAACCATAATTTTGACGCTATGGCTATGAGAACATACCAAGATGTTGCTTTAGGTAACTGCACGCATGAGGCAAAAGACCTAGCATGGATGACACTGAAATTAAGTGCATGATCTTTGTGTTAATGCTTTAACATGAGAGCTCACAAAAGTTAGTGCAAGATGACTTGTTCTCTTAATAGACTCGTAGGCAACCAAAGATATCCAATTTATATGGCTTATATGTGCTCAAAAACATATATAATGTCATCGCTTTAGAAACGACTGAGTTTACTCAAGAGGTACATATGTTCATTAATTTTAAATTCAATTTATCTTCTTATATTCAATTTAGATAATTAGTTAATAATTTATATGATTTTGATATTTTAGATGTTTGAGCTTTACTAACCATTTCTTGAAGAGGATATTGACTACATACATAAGAGACGGTGTGAATATTTTCTTCGAATTCTAGATCAAATCTTCCTTTTTCAAGGCTCCTGCTTTCCTCAGCTCTTCCTGCCAAAGCAGTCACGTAAAGTTACAAGGGTAACAAGGTTATTTCCTTTAAACTTGGCTAAAGACCAGTGATGAACTAGTTGTTAATTTTCTAGGTACGTTATTTAGGTACTTTATACATTAGTTCCCAAATTAAAATACAATTTTAATAATATTTAATTTCATAATATTCATCCTTATAAGTTATAATCCTTCAGTTCTTCAGTCACTACAATCCTTCCTTGAGTCACAACTATTAAACGATTCAGCAAAGAAAGATTAAACAAAAGAAGGCCATGCACTAAGCTTTTATTGCATTCTCAGATATAGAACTCCATTCATAAAATGAATTGAGCAAGTAGTGAAAACAAATTGACTAGCATTTCTTATGTTAATTTTCATTGACTAACTAGCAACTTCGACAAGATTCTAGCAAGCCTAAAAGAGAAGATCAAACCCATCTTTAAAATTCCATTTAGTAACTTCAACTTACCACCAAATCATATATGCATATTCAAACTGAAAAAACGTTCCCACAAACACGTTGTGTGCATCCATATTTAAACAAGTTCATCAAGCTTATTAGACTACAATTTTCAACTTGTTTCTACTCCCATCTTTCCTCCTACAACAAGCCAAGCACACAGACTGACAGAAATTAGAACAAAACCAGAACATTATTGAAGCTCAACGCGTATCCAATCACATGGCAACTACACATTTTCATGGAAAGAAAGAAGTTTTAAAATGTACCGTACATGGCTACACAATAGCGTTTAATTGAGTAGACAAAATTAAAAGAAGACTCCCCCAATCTCACATAGTAGTAGCAGCAATGACCAAAGGAAGAAGGAAGAATAGCTTGCACACCTACACTCACTGTTTTTGCCTTTAATGACACAAACTTAAAAGGTAAATGGAGAAATAAGCAAAATCCGGTAACCTGAGCATATGAAGAAGACAGTGCTAAACAGAGAAGAATCAAGCATAATTGCAAAACTGTTGGGATTTTAGAACGTACATGCAGCGGAATTTTAAAATTTTCTAATCCCAAATACGGATCTGACAAAGGTGTTTAGATTAAGGAGATAGAGCCGTACCTTTTGCGTTTTGAATCCGAAGCATTTCTTGTGTTTGGATCTCTTCAGGTTCCACGACCTTTTGCGTTTTTTATTCCGATCACGAGGAGCCGACGTTTCCTTGATCGCGTCCCTCTACCGGTATCCACGTGAATAGTTTCCAACAATCGCAGCATGCTAGCGCCTCTTACATCTCACTCTCCCTCTAAGGTTTCTGATGGCTCACAATCAGATTCGAATTTCTCATACTTCTCTTGCTCATGAGTCCTAATATTTGTAGAAATCATGAAGAGCATCTAGAATATGAGATTAATCTTTAATTAATCTTTAAAATTCGAATTCAGATCTGAAAAGATATTCAAGATTAATCTTTATTAATCTTGAAATTCGAATTTCAAAAGGATATTCAAGATTAATCTTTATTAATCTTGAAATTTGAATTTTCAAAAGGATATTCAAGATTAATCTTCATTAATCTTGAAATTTGAATTTCAAAAAGTTATCAAAGATTAATCTTTATTAATCTTGAAATTTGAATTTTCAAAAGGATATTCAAGATTAATCTTCATTAATCTTGAAATTTGAATTTCAAAAAGTTATCAAAGATTAATCTTTATTAATCTTGAAATTTGAATTTTCAAAAGGATATTCAAGATTAATCTTCATTAATCTTGAAATTTGAATTTCAAAAAGTTATCAAAGATTAATCTTTATTAATCTTGAAATTTGAATTTTCAAAAGGATATTCAAGATTAATCTTCATTAATCTTGAAATTTGAATTTCAAAAAGTTATCAAAGATTAATCTTTATTAATCTTGAAATTTGAATTTTCAAAAGGATATTCAAGATTAATCTTCATTAATCTTGAAATTTGAATTTCAAAAAGTTATCAAAGATTAATCTTTATTAATCTTGAAATTTGAATTTTCAAAAGGATATTCAAGATTAATCTTCATTAATCTTGAAATTTGAATTTCAAAAAGTTATCAAAGATTAATCTTTATTAAACTTGAAACTCAAAATTCAAAATTCAAAAGATATTCAAGATTAATCTTTATTAAACTTGAAATTCGAAATTCAAAAGATATTCAAGATTAATCTTTATTAATCTTGAAATTCGAAATTTGAAATTCAAAATGTGAAATTCAAATTTTGTAATTCTGATTTGGATTAACTAATTTGTCAAATCATATCCATATATAATTAATCCAAATAATGAGCCAACAAATTTAATTTATCTTTATAAATTAAATCTGAACATTAATATCAGTTATTTAATTTATCAAATAAATTAAATACTAACATATAATATTATTGTCATTTCGAATTTATATATATAATTCGAATAAACCCTAGAATTAAAGCTCTTGTTGGGCTGTTCTTGCATGCGACCCTGTAGGCCCATATGAAGTTGGCAGTGGGGTAAACTCAACATTAGCCCACAAGTCGCAAGCGGTCTCTAGCAAGACATTACGACTACCCAAAACATATGGGGATCGTTAACACGACACGACCTTTCATGCAATCATATCACGTCCCTTTTGTCATGCGATATCTTGGTCAAGGATGAGGCATGGATGACGTCATCCTCCTATTTCTGACCATTACTTTCTCGATCCTTGAGTGTCTGATTAAATAAACGAAAACTCCTTTTCGTTACAGTATGGCCATACATTTCTCAGAATCACTCATCAAGGGGCCCAGTAATATCTCTCAACTAATGTGAGGGATAGATTCCATCTTGATCACTCACATTTCTCCACATGAAAACCCTTAAGCTCGATTATAGCCTTTATCATCACCCGATCAAAGGTGACTTTTGACTAGGTCAAAGATTAGTGACTTTTATGCAGGAATCCATTATGATCTCAGGTTAAAAGGCATTTTGACGTGATTACATATGAGATAAGCTAATGACTTAATCCATGCAGCTTTCTCATAGTGGGTCGATCCAGCACCTTGTACTCTTATAAGTGCCTATGACTTTAACTCGTATCTCCATACCTTATCAAAATCATACTGGTCTTACTTTATCTTTGTTCCCACTCAGATAACCGACTAGGGACATTTAGGACAATATTCATAATTTTCCCATGGATGCAATTATCATAATAAACATGCAAAAGTTATGACAATTAAATGGAGAAAATACATTAAAATAAATAACGTTTTAGGTACAATGATTGGCCCCTAGGGCACAATTTCCAACAAAAACTTCCCAAAATTCTCACTCCATCTTTTGCCCGTGTTGGTAGAAAGGGAAGCTGTTAGGTTTTAAAAAGCTAAATAGGTTCAATGGAATATTCTAGAGAATTGCGGAAGCGTATTGAATCTATGGATGTGGTTGTTGGAATGGGTAGATCAACTATGTTATCACTAGGTGATTTAGCCACGTTTGAAAGCATAAACTTGTCGTTGTTAAAGGCCTTGGAAATGGATCAAAACACTTGTGATTTCCATGGATTACACTATAGGGTGCAACCCCAAGGTCATTTTTTATGGAGCCTTAGGCGCAACTAATTCAATTAGCTTGTGGATTAAATTCACTGTGATGAAAAGGGGTTGTTTGTTTCTAAAACGTAAATCATAAAGGAAATACTTAAAATAATTTTTTGGCTTTTTTGTATTATGGGGTGCAGAAAAGTAATTGATAAAATGCAAAAGCTTTTGATGATGAATTCCCTTTAGAAATGATTCAGGCTATCGTAGTTCGAAAATGATAAGATAGAGTGCTAGTTTCGTACTAAGTTTCGTAACCAAAACCCCAACAACTTGCTGGGTCAGAAATACCATGCAATAAACTCCATTCCATGAAACTCTTTAAAAACACTTTGTGTGTATCATGAAATTGCTTAGTGAAAAATCCAATACAAAATAGTATAATCTCAAATACCAATCGCAACTAGGAAGATAAGAGAGAATAACAAAGATTGCATTGAATAGATAGTAATGAGACTTCGCACTACCACGTTAAACACAGAACAAATCAATACACATATTAATCCAAGTTTGGTACAACCGTAACCAAGTATTCGAGTACAAATCACAAGTCCTAACTCAAAAACTATGTAATACGTAACAAGAACACATATAAGAACTAGTACTCCCTTTTCTAGCTCCATATACTCAAGCCTTCTCCATCTCCAAGAGGAAGGAAGAGGTTTTTGTTGGAAATTGTGCCATAGGGGCCAATCATTGTACTTCACACATTATTTATTTTAATGTATTTTCTCCATTTAATTATCATAACTTTTACATATTTATTATGATAATTGCATCCATGGGTAAATTATTAATATTGTCCTAAATGTTCCTGGTCGGTTATCTATGTGGGAACAAAGATAAAGTAAGACCAGTATGACTTTGATAAGGTATGGAGATACGAGTCAAAGTTATAGGCACTTGTAAGAGTACAAGGTGCTGGACTGACCCGCTATGAGAAAGCTACATGGATTAAGTCATTAGCTTATCTCATATGTAATTACGTCACAATGCCCTTTGGCCTGAGATCATCATGGATTCCTGCATAAAAGTCACTAAGCTTTGACCTAGTCAAAAGTCACCTTTGACCGGGTGATGATAAAGGCTATAATCGGGCTTAAGGGTTTTCATGTGGAGGAATGTGAGTGATCAAGATGGAATCTGTCCCTCGCATTAGTTGAGAGATATTACTGGGCCCCTCGATGAGTGAGTCTGAGAAATGTATGGCCATACTGTAACAAAAAGGAGTTTCGTTTACTTTGATTAGACTACTTAGGGATCAAGAAAGTAATGGTCTCAAATAGGAGGATGACGTCATCCATGCCTCATCCTTGACCGAGATATCGCGTGACAAAAGGAACGTGATGTGGTTGCATAAAAGGTTACGTCGTGTTAACGATCCCCGTATGATTTGGGTAGTCGTAATGTCTTGCTAGAGACCGCTTGCGACTTGTGGGGTTATGGTGAGATTAGCCCACTACCAACTTTATATGGGCCTACAGGGTCACACGCAGGAACAGCCTAACATAAGCTTTATTTCTAGGGTTTATTCGAATTTTAAATATATGTATATATGTTGAAATTCAAAATTGCACAATGTAATGTAAATAATATTTGTGTATGTTAGTTTAATATTTAATTTATTTGATAAATTAAATAACTAGCATTAATTTAATTTATAAAGATAAATTAAATCTGTTGGCTCATTATTTGGATTAATTACATGGATATGATTTGATCAGATCAATTTAATCCAAATTAAAATTGCAAAATTCGAATTTCACATTTTGAATTTCAAATTTCGAATTTCAAGATTAGATCTTGAATATTGGAATTGCAAGATTAGATCTTGAATATCCTTTTTTAATTTCGAATTTCAAGATTGGATCTTGAATAGTGGAATTTCAAGATTAGATCTTGAATATCCTTTTGAAATTCAAATTTTAAGATTAGATCTTGAATATCCTTTTTGAATTTCGAATTTCAAGATTAGATCTTGAATATTGGAATTGCAAGATTAGATCTTGAATATCCTTTTTGAATTTCGAATTTCAAGATTGGATCTTGAATATTGGAATTTCAAGATTAGATCTTGAA
>JANTPZ010130754.1:0-31193 GCA_025593235.1 Vachellia pachyceras
GCTTTAGGGTTTCAAAAATTCTTACATCAACACAAACAACCAACAACACACACCAAACTACTCTTTACTACTCAAGAAAGGACTTGCAACCTTTTACTACCTCAAAAGCCTTCTCTTTTTCATTTTCCAACCTTGAAACCCTAACTTTTCATCTTCAAAGATAGGGTTTTGATCAAGGAAAACAACCACTAAAGAGGTAGTAGAAGTTGCAAGGAGCAGAGAAATAGAAAGAGATGGTTGTTTGGGTGTGTTTACCTTGAGATTGTGTGAGCTTTCTTCTTCTTCCTCTTTAGAGCTTGAAGGTGACAGTTTTAGAGCTTGGAAAGAGAGAAATTCCACACCATGAGAGAGGGAGAGAGGGTGTGAGTTATGAGGGAAGAGAGAGGAGAGTTTTCTAATTTAATTTGCCTCTTGAAATAATGTGTGATGGAAATTAATTCTTGGAAGTCAAGTTTGGAAATACTTGATGGAGGTTGTGCCACATGTCCCATTTGAATTTCTTGCTGAAAAGTGACTTTTCAGACTCCCTTAGGCGTCTGGTTGCTGGCTGGGCCTCTGCCTGGTCCAGTTACTTAATCCGATGGCACGCATTTCCGTAAAATAACCTTTACGCGGGTAGCTACCATTTTACTTTTCCAGAGACTTTATCTCATGTGGTACCATTCCCTAAGCCTCCTTGCCTAGGTGGCATCATGTCCTAGCCCATAGCATCTCGGGTTTCCCTCGTAGCTCGTCAGGATTCCTCGATTTGCGTGCAACACTATAAAACAGGCTTCCGGCGGCCAATTTGACTTAAGTACATGGAAAAATTCTATATTTTTCCTTGATTCTCTAGCCCTTTTCCGTTTCTCAAAATTCTTCCCGAATTTTCTGTAATTAATTTTCTAAGAAAATACTTTTTCGGGGACTTTCGAGCACTGTTGTTCCCTGTACTTTGAAACTGCCAGCACCAGATACCGAGTAATAATTTTACTAATTACTTTAGGACCCAACTAAAATTTTCTTGGTTCGGATCTTCGGCATTTGAGACTCCTGATACCTCAAATAATTACATCTTTTCTTCTAGTCTTCTAAAAACCCTTAATTACAAAAATGTCATTACCTTTTGTACTTGGTCCATAATTACGAATATGCAACTTCCTTTCTTACTTTTCTTATAATCACCAAAATGCCATCACTTTTTCTATTTTTTTCTTAATTCCAACCTTGCCCTTGGTTAACTTTGACATTTTTGGTCAACTTTGACTTTTAAGTTGACTTTGACTTTTTGGTCAACTTTGACTTTTGACCAAATTACCAAAATGTCCTTATTATTTGATGACATTTTTTACCCTATGCCTTATTATTCAAAATGACCATTTTACCCTTATTATTAGGCCAAATGACCATTTTGCCCTTTGATCATTTTTACTTAGAATTTTCAAGACTAGAGACTTAGTCGAGCATCATTTCTTGTCTATAGGAATTTCCTTTCTACTTTTCTTATTTAAAGGGCTCAAATCATTTCATAATTCATCGGTTTAGTCTTTATTTCTATATACGAAATTTGGGATATTACACTAATCCCCTTGCCTAAACTTGATTTTGGGTTTCTTATTCCTCTAATTGTTGCCAAATTTTTGTGGCCATTTATTATGATTAGTTTTGTTTGATCTCAAGTTCAATCTATCAAGAGTAGGATTTTGTATTTATTTTTGTCTTTGATATTTCTTGATTGTGATTGCTACCAGATTATCATGTGTAACGTTTTAATTTTTCTTTTTCTTGCTCAAGTTTGCAATGCCCTCATAAGGCCTGAGCCTGGTTTTAGAGTTTCCTATAGTGACTGTATTCAAATTTTTGTGGTTGTTTAGGGGAAATTTGCAGTTTGCCTTCTCTTGTTATTTTAGTTTGCTATTTTTCTGCACTGTGATTGTTACTAGATTGTTATGTTTTCTTGTTATAATTATTCTTTCAATTTCTAAAGAGTACTCATACAAAGTACTCATATGAAATGAGACTGCACAATAGAAGAAATACGGTATGTCCTAAATGGTAATCGCCAAGAAGGAACATCGTAAAGTTTTGATGATGCAACCATTATATGTAAAAGTTCTTCATAAAATTCTTTTATATGGTATGATTATTTATTTATATATTTCAGTTATAATTTATTCATATGATCAATACTGGTTCATGATATCCACACTCTTCGTGATGGCAACATATATCCACACTCTTCCTCATTGATTTAGTCTAGAACAGAAAGGTTAACAATAAAGCTTTGACATTCAGCCATTTTTTAGTTTTGCTCTTATTTTGAGAATTCATGCATCTTATGTGAATACTGATAGAGTTGAATCAAACTGTCCCTTTAATGTAGGACAAAACTAATTTTTATTTGACACTACAAAAAAAGGTCGTATTAGTAGTGGTTATTAAGTATTTATAGTGGTTTTAACCGCTACAAATACATATGCTAGCGATTTACAAAAACACTGCAAAACACAATGTGGCAACTGGTTTAGTAACGCTTCTACAGAACCGCGACACACATAGCAGGAATCGCTACTACATTTGCAGCATTGGTGATAAACTGGGCAACATAAGTGTGATGAGGGGATGACATGCGAACATTTGTAGACACAAAACCGCTACTAATTCAGTTAAACACGACTGTTTAGCTTGATGTTTGAAGTGGTTATGGAACTGCTACTAAATTAAAAATGTAAATTCCCGCCCTTTTTTGAGGAGTGGAAAATTTTTCTTCAAGAAATATGTAGCGGTTTTTGAAACCGCTAGTACGTCAAAATACAAGTTCACGCAATTTATTTTGAGGAGTGGACAATTTTCCCTCCAGAAATGTGTAGCGGTAATAAAACTGCTACCGGTTATAGTGAAAATTTAAATAAAAATCTTAAAAAAATTGTAGCGGTTTTAGAACCGCTACTAAATATCATCAAAATATTAAAAAAATTATTAATAAATAAAATTTTAAAATACAGAACACGATAATCTATAATTAAAATATTTTTTATACTTTTATAAATTACTACTAGCTACTCAAAATATATATTGAATAAAAAATAGCTACAATTTAAATAAAATGTCACACAATAAAATGATAAACTGAAATATCGAAAAAATTAAAGGGAGACAAAAAAATAAATACCTGAAAACAAAACTAAAGAATATAAACAAACAATAAAAAGAACTAAAAATGTATAAAAAATAATAAAAGTTAACTATAAATAAAAAAATCAAATTATCATATAAAAGAGCAAAACGAGCAGAGAAGATCAATGTGGCGGTGAAGAAAGTGAAAGGGGGAAGGGATATTTATAGGGTTTAGGTCACGGTATTTTACAGCGGTTTAGGTCACGTTATTTTGCAGCTGTTCATTTAGCAGCGGTTTATTTTGCAGCGTCTTAGGTAATTTTTTTACAATGAAAAAATAAAACTAAATATATTACGTACCTAATTTATTTATTCATCTTCATCAACTCTAATAAGGGGTAAATCTTCATCTCTTTCAGGAAAGAAGTTTTGAAAATCAGTGTGATGGAATGGCTCCGTCCCATATGTCAATTGTTTATCACTATCATCTATGTCATAAATATATCTGGGCTTAAGATGGACAATCATACTCCAATCTCAATGCTTCTAATCTTTGACATAATAAACTTTTTGTGCCTCTGATGCTAGAATATACGGCTCATCGTCTTGAGAGTTGCCTATGTGCATGAGCCTTAAGAAATTCACAGATGTGATGCCTACCTTATCAGTAGTTATTCCGTGAGGAGTTGTCATATTTTCCCAAAAACACTTGAATAGCGTGACGGTTAATTTACCTGATAATTCAGTTCGATGATGTCAACCAGTTTTCCAAAGTAGGGGACACCTCCGAAACACATGTATCCGTCACTGGAGCTCGCATAACTTCTTGTACCAAAGGTCCCAAAAACCCCAGAATTTTGGGTGAGAAAACCTTGATCATGTGAAACTGTGCAGAACTTGAACCCGTTGACGTTGTATGCGATAAACCTTCTTGCATAATGGAGCGGGCCAATGGTAAGACTTGTCAAATCAACTGAGTGGGATTGTTGTCATTATGTATTTAGCGTGTAAACCAACTTGGGAATTCTCTATGCACCCTTCTATCAACCTTAATAGATGTCTGTGCCTTGATACGTAGTTGACGCTTGACATAACTTTTGAACTCTCTGTCATGATTAAATATATATTATATGTATTAGTAAACATACGTTAAATTAATAAGATAATAGGTTGGTACTGATACTCACTTAATGAAAGGATCAACTTGACTGTAGTTGATGAGGACATGTCGGTGTGCCTGTAGTATCTTATTAGGAGTGAGGTTGAAGTATTAATGTCCTCCAACTGGTCTCCCAACTGGAGGGAACAAATTTCATGTAGATGTTGCAATATCGAACGGACGTGTGAGGAAACTTGATCCATGACTTATTTACAAAAGTACTCCAAATAAATTGATCGCAATATCACCCAGAATAAGAAATGTGATCAAAAAAAGAAATGAAAATGTGGAAGTGAACAGAGAAAGAAATGAGAATTTGGAAGTTTTTGAGCTGAGAAGGCTTAAATTGGAATATGTCAACGGACAAAAATAAAACCACTGCCCAAAACGCTATAAAATGCATGACCGTTGAAATTTGCAACAGTTCTAGACCGCTACAAAATTGTGTTCATTGGAATTTTGTAGCGGTTCTAAAACTGCTGTTAAACGAAAATCATCCGCGTGAAACGTATTTTGAATTTTAAATTTGCAACGGTTTTAAAACTATTGCTAAATGCGCAAGAATTTATTTTGAATTTAACATTTGCAACAGTTATAGAACCGCTGCTAACATAAAAATAACCGCTACTAACGTTATTACAATTTCAATATAAATTATGGAATTAATTTAGATTATTAAATGTAATTGAATTCATAATATTATTTATAATTTAAATTTAATTAAATTATTTATAATTTATATTAAATTAAATTTATAATATTATTTATTATTTAAATTATTGATTTTCTTCTGTTTTAGTTAAGTAGGCAGATATAATAACTGGAAGCCTATTACCATCAGCTAGAAAAGAGTATTTTTAATGAGAAGATAAAGGTTTCAGCTTCAAATCTGGTGGTTGAATTTATGAAGGAATGAGCTCCTTCAACTCCAATGCTCCCACAAAGTGTTTTAAGGCTGCTGCAGTTCCCTTTTCTTTTTGCAAATCAGGTGTTTGTGAGCTGTAATCTTGGCCAAGGTGTTGAAATCCCTTGTTGTACTGGTCTGTACATGTAGAAAATTGGCCAAATAAATCAGAAAAATGTTTCAGCATTTGAAAAGAGTTATGTAAAGGTAAATCTGAAACTTTAAAGGGGTATGAGAGAGTAAATTCAAGATTTTTAGGCACAAATTTTGGGAATTCTGGAGATTTTTGCTCCGTTTTAGTAGCATTTTTAGTAGGGAACAGCTGGAACATCTCCATCCTTGTATATGTGTGCTTAGTGGTGTTGCATCTCTCTTTGTCCTCCTTGTGCAACAACTTATTAGGGCCAAAATACATGCTTTTTTGCACTGGATTTCCTGCACCAGATCTGCCCTCATCCTCATTTTGCCTTGTACTGCTTTCAGTTCTGCAAAATCACAAAAATAACCTTTCCCACGGCTGTGGCTTGAGGAATGAGATGTTAAGTCATCATTCACAGAGGATAAATCAAAGGAAAAAGATGACAAGGTGCAAAGTCAGCTATCAATAGAAAAGTAATCAATACTGCACACATAATCAATGTCATCCATAAAATTTTCAAAAGAAAAGAGGGAATTCACATTGAGCAAAGAAAAACCAGTATCTAGAATGTCATGCTCGTTCATTTTATATAATGATTCTCTATATTCTTACACAATCTCATCAACCAAAGAATCAATGGCACTCATACCAAGTAAGCAGTAGTCTTCAAATGGGTGTCTCATTGCTTTATAAACATAAAATTTTAATGACATTAATCCCAAATTCAATTGTGATACATCCATCTTTCATGCTTATCACAGTATTGGCTATTCTAAGAAAGAGTCTCCCTAAAATTATAGTTTCATCAATATGTGAATTTGCCTCAATATCCAGCACATAGAAGTCTGCAGGGAAAACTAGGTATCTAACTCTCTCCAAAATGTCTTCTACTAACCCCTTAGGCTTCCTAATAGTTTTATCAGTAAGTTGAATCAACATATTAGTACTTTTCATGCATTCAATCCCTAAGGAGATATACATAGAGAAAGGCATAACATTTATTGCAGCTCCAAGATCCAATAATGTATTAAATACATTTATCTTACATATTATGCAAGGCACTGTAAAAGGATCTAGGATCAGCACATTTCAAGGGTAATTGTGGCTTAAAAAGTATAGAAATATTAGGGCCTACATGAACAAGTTCATTTGGCTTACATTTCCTTTTATTAGCACACAATTCTTTCAAAAATCTCATGTACTTAGGCACTCCTTTCAGAAAATCCATCAATGGCACATTAACAGCGAGTTTGTTGAACAAACTTAAAGCATCTTTCTCAATTTGGGCATTGGAAGTTTTTCTACTCAATATAAAAGAATTAGGAAATGGGAGATCAGAAATTTTTACCTCTTTGCCTTTATGACTTACAGCTTGTTCAGCAGCTACCCGTTCCTTCATTTTCTGATTTTCCAGCCCCTCACTTAAAGCTTGTTGTTCCCTTCTTGACTTGAGTAGTTGCTTCCCCTTTTCAGTTTCAGATTGCAATAGGGTTTGCTGCTCCTTTTCTCCATATTCTTTAGACTTTTCAAATTCTTCATCATCAATGTCTTTGGTGCCACTTGTGCTTAGTTGGTTTACCACATCCTTTTCAGCAAAAGTCACATGTTTCCCACTCCTTAATGTCATAGAGTTAAGTGATTTTGGGTTCATTACTATATTAGATGGCAAAGTGCCTCCAATTCTTGCATTAACTTCACTTAGGGAGTTGGCTAGTTGAGAAACACGGCTAGAAAGAGTGGCATTTTTTGCTTCACATTGTTCAATCTTGCTGTCAAACCCTTTTTCTTTTGCATCCAACTTTGAATTTGAAGCGGTTGCAGTGTTTTCAAGTCTGGATCCTAGCTCATTCATGTCATCCTTCATGATTTTGATCAACTCATTAATTGTCTCACCATTTTCTGCCTTTTCACCTTGCATAGGGATGAGGCTTTGGATGATTTAGCAGTAAATCTTTGTTCTTAGAATATCTTTTGATGCTGCACTTGTCTCTCATTGTTGTCCCTCCATCTAAAATTAGGATGGTCCCTCCATCCTTCATTATAAGTGTTGGAATATGGATTCCTTTGCTGAAATTGCCCTTGGCCTTGTCTATTTGGGTATATTGCTGAAACTTCTTCATAATGATTAGGACAATCTGCACTCATGTGCATTGGGGAAGCACAGAAAGTGCATGATGGTCCAGCCAATGCTTAGGAGGCTGGACAGATTTGAGAGGTTTGTTATGCTTTTCCCTTTCCAAAATTTCCACTCTTCTACTCATGTTTTCAGTGAGAACCAGTACCTGTTCCAGCATCTTGGATGAAGGATTATCCCCTTGAACTTTTTGTATTGCAACTTAATTCTCTCTTGTATAGTTCTGCTGGTTGTTATTAGCCATCCTTTCCAGCAGATTCCATGCATTATTAGGAGTTAGCTCTAAAATAGAGCAATGTCCAGTAGTATCAATTGTCTCCTTAGCTGGAACTAGCAACCCCTCATAGAAATACTACACCAGATTTGACTTTGAGCATTGGTGGTTGGGAACCTACTGGGCAAGGTCAAAAATCTGGTCCAATGGTCATACAAGGATTCTTGCTCCCTTTAAGCTACTCCATATATTTCCTTCCTTAACCTTGAAATCTTTGAAGCTAGAAAATACTTGTCCAGAAAAACCTTCTTGAGCTGCTCCCAAGTCATGGTAGTATAGTGTTGAGGAAGAGTGTTAACCCACTGCCTTGCATTCCCTTATACTATGAAGTGGTAGACATTTCTTAATACATCATCTAGGGTTGCCCTAGGTGGCTTCATAGTGGCATAAACTTGATACATGAGGTCTATGTGTTGATATGGATCATCACCTGCAAGACCAAAGAATTTAGGTAAAGAACTAATCAAACCACCTTTTATTTCAAATCCAAGATCATGAGCATGAAATCCCCTAAGTGCACAGTTAATGGTAGAAATATTAGTCTCTTTGATGCTCCTATTTTCATCATCTGGATCTAGCGGAACATTATAATGCATTTTTTCGCCTTGCACTTCCTCATCATTTCCTTTATTCACATTATGTGCTTCCATAATGAGATGATTATCAATAAACTCTCCCAATACATATTCAGATTTAGATGTATCACTATTATGACAAGAATCAGATGAAGCTGCTCTAAATGTGGTGTGTGAGGACTGTGCAAAAGGTACTTGCAATAGTGGAATTGAGGTATTTGTGTCTTCACTCCCTTTTCCTTTTCTTAAAGCTCTAAGAGTTTTATTTATTTCTTAATCCAATGGAACAATTTCTTATCCCTTAGATCTGGTCATGCATGCTTAGGACAATGAAAAACTGCAAATACTACTTCTAACAACAAATAATGGCTCAAAAGTCCCAAAATCACAACACTAATAGTCGTATTCAATATATGAAACAATCATATATGTATCAAACACAGGGATTCAGTATAAAAACCTGTTTTCCCTGCTGTAACCAACTCAAAACAAAGCACAAAACAAAATTTTTTAAGGCACAATGCTACAACAGAATGCTATGCAAAAATTCTCACTAGTCTTAACATCGAATTCAAACACAGCCTCTTATTCAAACTACAAGTTAGTTAAGCTTCTGAAGAAATTCACAAAAGAAATCCTAGCAAAATGCAGCTACTACCTAAAAAATTACTGTAATTGCAAGAGAAAAAGAAAACTGCAATAGATTTATTCAATGATTTTCTCCTTTTTTTTGTTTACAGAAAAATAACTAGTACCTACGAAAGAACTACTAACTAAAAACTAAAGAGACAAAGCTCCCGGCAACGGCACCAAAAATTTGATCTCTAGTCGCTTAAAGGTCAAATTTAATACTCAAGATTGTGTAGCTAGTGGCACAATCATAAGGTTGATCTCTAAGGAGCTTGGATGTCTCTATACAATTAGTTAACAAATTAATTAACAAATTAGGAGATGAAACTGATTCTGTTTACAAATTCTGAATAAGCAAATTATCTAATTGTCGTTTATTTTGATTTCCTTATCACTTTAATTGGAATATGCTCATATAGGAACAACGAAATGAATTAATATCAAGGATGCTTCCTAGGAGTCTATGAATTTGTCCTCATTGCTTACAAATGGACAAGCTCTCAATTATTACAACAGAATTAATAGGCTAGATCAACAAGCATGTATCTAGTCCTTCCCAAAAGTAACATTGATCAATGCTACTCATATGTTTTTCACTATCCATAGATTTAATATTTAATTAAGTGAGAAATCAGAGAATAAGTATTCTGAATCAAGAAATTTGCTCCCAGACAGTTGCTAAATTGATCACGACATGTGCTCAAGTATCAAGATGCAAACACATCACATATACTTCACTAATCAACACAATGTTAAACTCCAATGTGTGAAATTAGAATGAGAACAAGTGATAAGAACAAGCTCCCTGTCAAGATAGAACTCCGACTCATCATATCTCCTAGGGAAGGAAGGAAGTCAGCTGGACCTGGTACTCAAAACAACAACAACAATGATGATGAACCGAGCCTGAGATGTCACCGTGGTTGACTTTGTTGTTGAAAGCACAAGCTTCAACAAGAACAAGGAGACATGGGATGAATGTGGGTAAAGGATGAGGTTGAGTTGCTGGAGTGTGGATGGATTCGTTAGTGTCAGGAGCCTCCCTCTCAAGTCGGTGAGTAGTGAGTAGTTATTGATTCATATCAGCTGGAGTGATACGTTAACCCCTCCTTATCATGGTTCCCATGGCAAATGAGTTCGTGCTACATCAGAAGAAAACTCAGTCCGTGGATCTGCACGTCCTTGGTATGACGCGTGATAGTGGAATAGTTAAGTGGACAAGAAGGATAGGGGTGAGATCTGGACACTGTAGCATAATGGATCTTTAGCAAGGTAAGCGAGTGGATTTGGCTGGAGGTCATGCTGTTTAGAGGATGAGAATGGTTGAGCGATAGACTAAACCGATGATGTTGCAAAAATCTCTGCAGCTTGGTGATGGATTTGTGGGGGAATCACGTGTTGGAAGACGCAGAGATTAGGGATGATGACGCTGAGATGGAGAGACAATCTCTCTCACAGTAGTAGAGCCTGGGTGTCCAAATGCAAGATATTCTTCCTTATGCGTTAAGTGAATCTGGACATATGGAGAGGAAGCTGCTGAAAAATCTCTACAGCTCGATTAGGTGTCACCAGGAGATGAATGCCTGTTGGGTAAAGTGATGAACTGTGTTGGATCAAAGGGTGAAGTTCTCTCTCTGTTGGATAAAAGGGTGCTTTCTCCTTACTATTCCTGGTTGATTTCTAACCGCTGCTAGCTGTCCCCTTAGTTACATCTCAACTGATTCAGTTTTGGTTCTTTACTGTTTAGTTAGTTACACACGTGGGATTTACTACAACTGTACGAACGTCAGACTTTATTGGGTTCAGCCAAGAAACTTGTTTGTTGAAGCATGTGGCACAGAGAGCATCAGGTCTTCGTTGGCTTCAGCCAAGATGTTTGTTGGCTGAAGCATGTGGCACAGAGAGCGTCAGGTCTTCATTGGCTTCAGCTAAGATGTTTGTTGGCTGAAGCATGTGGCATAAAGAGCATTAGGAAGCTTAGATCCCTCAACATTAACTCCCCAATGTCCTACATATTAACATAAACATGATATAATCTTGTCCATTTGAAATAATGATTCAAGAAATGATAAAATATCTCAAACTTAGCATTAATTCCTTTAATCTCTTATTAACACAAATATCCTCTAATTAACTCATTTAAGCTCAAATAATATACCAAGAGATCAATATTAAGTGAAATTTCTTCATACAAAATATGGATTTATCAATATAATTTTGTAATTATTATAACATTAATTTGATATAGATGTCTAGTACTGATTTAGTTATAGACATGAAAATGATCATATGATTCCTAAGGATGAGATCCTGGATACTAGCAGAATCGAGGTGAATTCAGAAGACACTTTTGACATCCGCGTCAATGACATTGAGGTTGGGGAGATAAATATTTCAGTCCAGGAGGTTGAGAACTTTAAGGATAATGATATTGCCTGGGAGTATATATTCCCACACCCTTATGCTAGTCGGTCCACTGGTTTTGACATGGAGGTTCAGGGTGAGTACTTTCAATTATAATTTTTTATTCAAATTAATTCATTAATTTATTTTTAATATCAGTTATGGAATTAAATGTGCAAATCCGACAGGGAGGGTGTTGAAGAGGAAGCTAGCATTGAGAGATATTTCCCAGCTCAGTTCTGGGTACAGGATAGTAGTGCCTTGAATGAGATCACAGACAACTGACAGGCAAACACATTTATTCTGTGGCTTTGCTTTCAGAGTAAGATTTTTTTTCCCGGATACACATTTATTGCAGTGAGATTAATCTTCAAAATTCTTAGATCTGGATTTTTCTGAAAATAATTTTTTATTTCTGTTTTTTAGACCGGTTCTTGAGTAATTGATCTAGAAAATTTAAAACTTTCCACACTACCCTTGTCTAGATATGTTCTTGATCTCTCGTAGAAAGCCATTTTTACTGTCTATATGTCAATTTTTGTACTTGTGCCTCTTTAATAATTTGTACTGAAAAATATATTCTTGATAGAATAAAGGGACTAACCCTCTTAAATATGAAAATCAATAAGGATAATTTAAAAACGTAGATTTATAGGCAAAATGGATTGAGGTTTTTCATTTAGAACAAAAACAAATCCCTAAATTAATTATTACATTTAGCATAACAAAGGGTAGGCATATTCATACATGGCAATTGAACCAAATCCACAAAAAAAAAAACTATATTCATCCACAGAAAATATTTAATCACCATACAATGCTTACAAATTAAAATGTTCATATATTGAGCCTTTAGCAAACCATAATTAAATATACATTGAACTCCAATAGTATCCAATACAATTAATGGTGCGTGGGGCTCTAAAGTATCCATATCCATCATCACCTGTAATATATTTGACAAAATTTTAATACAAAAAATGATTATGTATAAAAATAATGATACTAGCATAATATATGGAATATGTGAATGAGTCACTGTTTCTTTTTATGGTAAGATTCTCTTCTAGACTTTCTAATTGCAAGAACATAGTTTTTTTTTTTTTTTTTAAATTTTACTATCCTCTCTATCCTTCTCCATATCGAAAGAGTCCCACACACGCACACTTGCTCCTTTTATACCGCACTTGGATGATAGAACATACATGCATCCTCACTTTTTGCAATGGTAGACAGTATGTGAATGCTATTTGAGTCATACAATAATGTTTGTTATCTAAACTAAACACTATAATTTTAAGATTAATATCACTAAGTTTAATTCAAAATCGTATTTAAAAAAAAAAATAGATAGAGCAATACATTTTTTCTAAACAACTTGAAAACCTCCCTCCAAATGGCAGCAGATCACACACTTGACCACTATTACAAGAGGTTTCTCAAATCCAGCATTTTAACCATGGACGTTTTTGCCAAGACGTTAGAAATATCGTGATAAGACGTCCATGAGTTCTTGGACTCACTGACTCTCACCTCCAGCATTAATATAGCTGGACATTGAGAGGCTCAACCTCTCACATCCAGCATTATATATGTTGGTCCGTCCAGCTCTTGGAATTTATTTGTTTTAAAATCACTCCACACATTAAGAGAAAATAGCCCCGATATAGAAGAGCTTCAACAATTTAATGTCACAACAATACAAGAAACAATTATATTTTCCCTGGCAAACATAGTACTTTATAAACAATGCCTCTCCAACAATCCCCTCTCCCTATTTCCATGTGAGACTACCAATGCCAAATGCAGAACACATAATCAATCAGCAAGCAAGTTTTTTTTTTTTTTTTTTGCTACATCAGCAAGCAAGTTAAGCATACAGAAGCACACACAAATGTGTAGTCATATGTGCCAACAGCCCAATACCATGTAAAGTCCAATCAGTTCTCTGGCATTCTCATTTGGGCCACTTCAGATGGAGGTCGCAGAGTGCAGACCATTTCTCTTGTCTTGCTGAAGTACACCTGTAACATGCATTAATAAATGAAGTGATAAATTAGAGCTACACGCAAAAAAAACGTAGTACTCCTCTGACAAACCAATATGCATTTCCAAGAAAAGGAAAGAAAAACGTACACAAATATTTAAAGTTGATCACATTATATAATAAATACCTGGTCTAGTCCCATGTTAGTCTCATACTCATTTATAATGTGAGAGTACTTTTATTTTAGTATCAACACTTCAATATTAGTAAAGAAAAACCATATCATGTATACATAATATGTGGCTTTCGGATGCCGATGGCTCTATTGACGCATGCTTATTCTACTTTAGACTCATTTCATGCTACTTCAAGGACAGGTGAACAACTCAAAAATTTGTTTTGTAGCAAGCAGTAGCAACATTTGACTAATGGGGTATGGAAAGATTTATGTATTATTTATTTTATGTGGTGATACAAGCTCTGGACAAACCCATGCGAGTCCTCCCAGAGTTATTGCACTATTTTCTAGAAGTGACTTGTTGATTCCCTAACAAACAGCAAGACAGGCAATAAAACAAGTCACAATTGAACTATTGAAGTGTGTGACCAGACAGTAAGTCCAGCATGCTGAAGAAGCGGGACCAGACAAGATATAACTGTCAAAATAATGGGAGAAATCTCTTGATGAACCTGTAATCGAAATATGAAATTTGGCCGTCAGAAATTACATATAACATAATAGTGCTACAAATTATTTAGTTTTTGCAGCCGCATTTTAATTAACATTTCAATAACAAGAAATAAAATTCCAGCAGTGCCAATGAAGTTCCAGTTTGCGGTTAGTTAGAGCCAGTATGAACAGAAGGCAAAATTTAGCATAGACATACATTAACTGCTAACTCTCCCAATAGCCCAGCATGCATTGTTTGCTACTGAAACAGCTTCCATTACCTTAGAATTTTCCTGTACAATATGCGTGATAAATCAACAGAAGGTTGAATAAATGCAATTCTACAAGTTAAAAGTTATACTAGGTACCAACATACTAGCCGCTTGGCAGCAGCCCCAAAAAACTGAGAGAAATGAGGACGCAAATGAATTGGGCACACCTAGGCAGATTACAACAGCAAGTTAGAATTCCACCCCCTTTCTGACTTGATTCACAAACTGACTCTAGTTAGTGGCTGCGTCAGTCAGTACATTCCTTACGTAGAAGCAACAAAAATAACAAGCCAATCGAATTCACTAGTTTTAAAATAGTAAGCCGAAATAAGCACAAAATTACTAATAAACCTCATCAGGGTTCAGAAGACAGGATTCATTCCACAAATTTACCAATCTAATATTCTTGAAAAGCTAAGCACACAGAAAAGCTAAGAATTAGAGTTTTGACCAACATACTACCATCAATCTAATTATGAGTGGATATCCCCATTCTGACAAGTGTCTTAGGATTTTCGTTTTTGATAAGTAATATGAAATATGTACACCAACCATTTTCCAAACATATATTGCGCGAGTCCCCAACTCCCCATCTTTACCAATTAGCAGCAAAGTCGTGTGCCCCTTTGCTTCTCTCGCTTGAAGAGTCGTGTTTCTCTTCTCATTCCTTGGCCTGCGAGCCTCTCTCCGACGGTCCCATTCTCATATGCTTGAGCAGGACGCTCGTGAGCTCTCCACTTTCATCTTTTGTATGTATTATCTCCTTTGCTTGCGAACAACATCACATTCAATATTTAGTTCACTCACGATGGAGAACTCACAGCTAGAGTTCGTTCCTGCTCCCAGCATGGGTCACATCACCTCCACCGTCGAGTTCGTCAAGCTTCTCATCAACCAAGACTACCACTTCTCCGACACCATGTGTCATCAAGGCACCAGGCGTTGCCAATGTCGATGCCTACGCCGAATCCCTCTCTTCCTCGCCTAATTTCCCCAGACGCCTTCAACTCATTAACATCCCTACTGATGATTCTCAGTCTCCTCAGGAATGAACCCAACTCATCCAAAACAGTATACCCCGTGATAAACAGGCCGCGTCAGACCTCGCTCAGGCGACGACCGAAGGATGAGAGCGCTGGGGGAACAGATAGGGCAGTGGGAACAGGGGAAGATAATTTTAACAAAGGGGACAAAGGGGGTTTTGATAACGGATCCTCTAGCCATTTTTTCTAGAGGGTATCTACTTAGATATCCCCTATCAGCGTTACAATCAAGATAATTGTAAAATTAGCCTTCTGTGGTAGAACAGGAGCATTAACAGGTTTTTTTTAGACGTGAGAGATATCCATCAGCTTAGACAAGCCTCTCACATACATCTCTTTATTGTTGAGTGTGAGAAGGAATGTAAAATCATCCTTCCTGTGGAAGATACACCCATATTATTTTTAGTGCTTGTTTGGCAGCATCGTTGCCAAAACAGTGCACGTAAGTCGAGACAAAACCATCTTGAAATCTGTAAAAACCATCTCGAAATCCATAAAAACCATCTTGAAATCCGTAAAACCATTTCGAAATCCACAAAATGTCTCGGAATCTGTAAAATCCATTCTCCCAACGGAATTCCCAAACACACACTTAGTCACTTAATAAAACCCATAGCCTCAACTATGAGGGGCAGAGTGGGGTGCAATGGGATCTACTCTTGGCAGTAATATTCAATTTAATCACAAAGATGGTCGTAGGAGAATCAAAGTTAAACCAGTCTACATGAAAAGTTAAGCTTAAAATGTCCAAAATATTGTCCTAAGCAAACATCAAAAGATAATACTAGCCAATTTTTTCCCCTACTTACAACTGGAGGCAATCCCTATTTAATGATCTTAGGAGGATTAGATACGGAAATCTTTTTCAATGAGAATTTGAACATTCATCCCCACATTTTGAGTATCTCTTTTGTTAAACCCAACCGCTACAAAAAAAAGAAGCTTTACAGCGGTTGCAAGAAGAACTCCAAGATAATGATTTTCACGATTTTGGGTCAAACTGCTACAGATCTACAGCCATTTGGCAAAGGTACCATGTGATTCAATCACTCTCTCTGAAAACAAAGAAATCAAAGAACAAACTAAATGAGAAGAAATAAAAAAGAAAACTAAATAAACGTGAAGAATATTGTACCATGCTATTTAAAATGAAGAAAACCATACCCATATGAAATACTGCCGTCTGAACTATCTGCAACGATATACATATACAACTTATTATCTATAAGTTATAATTAAATAAGAGCAAAAATAATGATAATAAAAATACTAGAACTAGAATAATGCCTTTAGTTACCTTGGAGAGAAAGTTGTATTTGTAAATAAGAGTGCTCTTGAAATCTTGAATGAAAAATGGCTTTAGTGGTTGGGTGATCCCACTCCAAGTTGTCCCACCACAATTGAGGGCCACTGATAAGTCTCAACTTAGTCTTGGCAGAGTCGGAATCAAAAGGTAACTTCTTTAGATTTTGACAATCCTGCACTTGGATCGATCTAAGAGAAGGGAAAGACAAAGCTCTCTCATGAATGCTTATCAAAGCTGGCAATCGGGTCAATTCCAACGCTACAAGAGAAGAGAATATAGAATCCACATCTTTCCCATCTTCCTTTATCACTTGTTTCATTGAGGAGCATTGTTGAACAGCAAGTTTCTGAAGGAGTGGAGCGTACCTCAACCAAGTCAAATGATGTATTCGTGGGCAATGACTAATTTCATCAGTTCGAAGCATGGATAAGCAACATGTATCACAAACGGAAATATCCATCTCATCAATTAGTCCATTGAAGATAAGATGTTGCAGGTGCTTCATTTTTGACATGGTTGTCAATAATAATGGCATATTAATTGGGGCACGAACATCGGAAATCACAAGGCTATATAAGCAACTTTGTAACTTAGCCGATTTAAATAATTTGTTGAGGCCACTCTCGGTTTTTATATCTATCCACAGTTCCTCTAAGTTTGGTAAGCTCTCCAACTCCAGCAGAAAGTCTTCCTCTGCTCTCTCATCCCTGAACTCTCCCAAAATTCCCCCGGTTGAAAATCTAAACACTTTTAATTGTTGAAGCTTTGATATTAGTCCTAAAGGAACACCATCAGGTTTACTTACATTCAAATGAAAAATCTTCAGGTTTTTTAAATTCTCCAATTTTGAAATGTTGGATGCGTGCATTATTAAGTTTCCCACCAGTAGTGACAGATATTCCAAACTAGATAAGCCACCAACTCCTTCCGGGACCTCATTGCATAGTTCCAAGACTTTTAATCGCCTTGCATATTGGATATTTTCTAATGTGTATATTTCAGAATCAGTATGAAGCTTCAATAATGTTTTGAGATTTGTGCAAGCTGCTCTTTGTAGACATAATTTAGCACCATTCATGATAGAAATCCTTTCAACCATTTCCCAGCTTTCAACATTAGCTTGAGACATTAACGATGCATCTTCATGTACTATGACCTTGTTTTTGTTTCTATCTTCATCACGTGCTATCCATAGTGCCATTTCACGAATCACATCATGCATCTTAATAGAACGATCCAAAATGATATCATCTTCAACACTCTCTAACAAGCATGAAAGCTTCAACTTTTCAATTATGGACCCACCGTGGATACGGATATCATGTACACTTCTCATCCTATCGCTATAAAGAAATCCTTCCCCTATCCATTTATCAATGACATCATACACTGGAATCACATAATCCTCTGGGTATAATGCACAATATAAAAAACATTTTCTATGTGCTTCATCAGGTAGTCGGTCATAGCTAAACTTGAGAACAAAAAGCACCTTTGTTTCCCAATCTAAAGCTATCCATGAAGAACTTGTTAAGTTGTTCCTAGAGTGCTCCCACGCTTCCACACTTCTCACACCAGCCATAGCGCTTCCTACCACAGTTAACGCAAGCGGAAGCCCTTTACATTCTTTAGCCATCTCCTCTGCTATCTTCGGAATGCTAGGGTTAGATGTTAGAGTTTCCTCACCAACTCTCATATAGAATAGCTCCAACGCATCTTGCTCTGTTAGAATTTGAACTTTGAATTTTCTTTGAGCCTTCATTTTTTCGCACACATCCTCATTTCGTGTTGTGAATAACACTTTGGATTTAAAGTTAGTTTCCTTTGGATGTGGCACTCCCAACTTTTCCAAGTCCAATCTCTCCCATATATCATCTAATAACAAAACAAATTTCTTGTCTTTCAAGACTTCATAAATCTTTGCTGCCTTTTCATCTTGGTTACCACAATGATTCCAAAGCTTATCTCCAATCCCTACCCATTTTCTGATGTTGTCCATAATACTATACAAGTTGGGACTTTTGGATACCACCACCCACATAATTATGTTAAAATCCGATCTCTTGCCAAGTTCATTCTTAATTTTCTTTAACAAAGTTGTCTTTCCCACTCCGCCCATCCCATATAATCCAATAATTCCAACATTTCTTTCTTTGATACTTCTCCCTACTTTCTTAAACATTGAATCTAACCCCACTGTCTCGCCACAAGGCATCTCATTAGGCTTATGCAGACTCTTGAGGGCAATTTTAGAATCTTTACAAAACCTTTCCCCTTCAGTTTCCAGTTCATCTACATTCCTTAGAATCTTGGCAACTTCCTTTCCTAACTTGTAGTTTGACTTGCAATTCTTTGGACAACACTTACTGAGGCATTTGTTTTGGATTTGTTTATTTCCACGATCTTGAATATCTTTTATTTCCTGTGAATATAATATTGTTAATTGGCTTCACAGTGTCATCATTCTATACTTGTAAATTAAATTTGAATGTACGGGTGGTAAGATCTTGAACTCGCCAGCACGTGAAAGCATGTGATTACACACTAGAAAACAAGATTAAGCATGCTTCAGTTGTTAATATTAAATATGACCGTGGCCAAAACAATATAAAATATAGGTTGAAATAATATATGTTATTTATTAACTGCAGTTCCCATTACATTAAGATCTAACTAATATGATTTAGTTCAAATATAAATTAAAAGTATACAACACTGAAGGGGCTGGGTATTAATCGCCTAATTAATTCCTGAAATATAATGGCCTGTAATTAATCAACTATGAAATCAATTTAAAAATCTAATGACAAATATAACGTGTTGTACCCTTTCAAAATTAATCAATGAAAAATTACCCATTATATCTCAATAAGTGAATAAGTTATATAAAAAAAATCTAGAATATCTAACTGACCTGATATATTTTGTATTTCGTAACGAAATTTTTTTTGCTGTAACTAGTAAACTCTGAAATTAATTCATAAATTAAATAGTAAAAATATTAAGAAAGCAAATCAAAGAGTATGGTCATAAAGATGAGTAACATCTCATACACGTATAAATTAACTAAAAGGATATAATACTAGGGATAGTATTATACACATACTTATGTAATTCGTGTAACTAACGTATTACTAAATTAAATTAAATTAAAATTTCAATAATAAATATACAAAGCGCAGTACCTGTTGAATGCTGTCGATTTTTCCCAGCCAATGGGTGACTCGATGAGACCTCTGCATGTCTCTGGTATTTTCTTGTTCTTCAATATTTGCTTCCACATCTTTCTTCATCGCTTCAAGCTTTTCCCATTTACTTTGGAGCAACTCCAGATTCTCTTCCAAGTTGTAAACATAAGCAGCTTTCTTGTTGAGAAAACCACATAAACACGTTGTGGCTTTCCATATGGCCGAAGATGCTGCTTCCATGAGTAAATATGGATCTGATCTCTGAAAAAGAGACTCAAACTCACTTCCTCCAGATCTGAACTTGAATAAATGTCCTTCCTTTTTATGGGAGCAGTAGCCATACCGCGTGAGATGGGAAAAGCTGCTAAAAGTCTTCATTTTTTAGGGGAGGGCCCCTTAACAGCTGGAATGGCACACTGGGTGGAATCAGCCAATTCTATATTAGTTAAATAAACTCAGGCATACATAAACTTTTTAAAATGTGGCAGACAATTTTTTTTTTTTGACATAAAAAAAATTGCATGAGTTAAGACCTTCGAAAAAGACTCCATAGGCACTTTTTGTAATTGAAAGATTGGGTAGTTTGAAAAAAACAGGGGAGAAGTGTTTTTACTGTTTACGAGTAAATGTATGAAGGGGATTATCTCATTTTAAGAAAAAATACTGTTGAATGTGCTTTTGGGGTGTTCAATCACTTTATCAAATACCCCAATTATGTTTTGACAAACATCATTTCATGACTACTTGTACAATGGATGTATTTAAGAATTCAGTTGGTAGAACGATCACAGATTTCAAGATAAATATATGAGAGAAGTTTTATCTCGATAAAAGTAAAAATGGATCTTGAGTAGGCAAACCAAACCCATATCTCTCCACTTTTATATTCACTTGTCGTGTTACACAAATTGCCTTTACTTCCAAAATCGTTGGTTTATTCAACATTCCTCCGTATTCTCATCAGTTAAACATGGTTCATTAATAATAATCTATGCCGAGAAAAAAGTGCATTGTTTTTAAGGAAATTTATTGGGAGGTCCCAAATAAGGAACTTATTTAATGAATGGTCCCAATTTTAAAAATATTTATCAAAAGGTACTATTGACAACATGATATGTTGTCAATACAGCGCATGATGTTGTCAATGTATAGGACCTTATATTATCAATGGGACCTGTTGATAAATATTTTTAAAATTAAGATCATTCATTAAATAAATTTTTTATTTAGAACATCCCACTAAACCTCCAATTAGCATCAGAAATGTAAATTCGATAATTATAGATGCGGGGTATTTCCGGGGCCATTAAATTGGTTGCTACCCAGATGCAAGCCATGTGACTCAGAGTGTCGGCAAACTTTCATTGGCTCACTCGACACTCCAAGCCAAACATATCCATCCTTCTCTCTCTTCTTTTTGTATTTCTTCCTGGGTCCCACCGGTACTTTTGCTTCCCCAAAAATCACTTTCCAGTGCGTCATAAACTTCTTTCCAGCCTTTTATACAGTCTACAAGCATAATTTACAATAGGCCCATTCCAAGTGTACCCTGGGCCCTCAGTCTCCACTTCCAATAGCTGGCAACCATTGATGATGTATGATAGTGTACTCGTTTAGAAATACGGTTGTGAAGTGTTTTTATACAAACAGAAGTAAATATATGGAGAGTAAAAATACTGTAGAATGTACGTTTGACCTGTGAAGATGTTGTTCCAAACAAACTCATTATCCCAAAAACCATACATTTCCTTTCTTTCACCTGCCGTCCTTCTCATTGTTCTGAATCCGAAGCACGTTTAATATCATTAAAATTACTAGCCAGTAGCGCAGGCAAGGTAGTTTGGGTTGAAATTCTTTTTAACTCCGCCCATAACTTCTTCCTTTCGCTCTCTCTGGGGCTTGTTGCATATACGGTGTATATTTAGAAATGGGGAGAAAGGAGTTTATTGAATTCAAGAAGAATTTTTAAATTTAAAAATATTTTTTATCTTGACTTACATGCACCGTTGCAGGAAATATTTTCCAAAAATAGTTATTCTATATTAATTACATAAGCTTTTTAAAATGTGGAACAATTTTTTTGGTATAAAAATGTTTGTATGAGTTGGGTCCTACTCTCCAAAATCAATGCATAACTCAAAATTTGAAGAAAGTTTACATAGGTATTCACATATCATCTTTCTCACCTTTAAGTGAATGAGTGGCTTTTTAAACTAAATGATGTGAATGCATTTTTTTAGAAAATGGATGCGTTAACTTCCCCTTAATTTATGCATTTTTTATTTCTCACGGCCAAAAAAAGACACATCAAAATTCAATCTAATCACAAAATGGCCGACGTACAAATATTGAAATAATATTTTCCATTGATGTTATTATAGTTCAAGCTGTGATTCACAGTTCACTTAATCCCGAATCTTGTATCGGTTCGAGCTCGTTTAAATTCAGTTTAAGTCAATGAGTGGCTTTTTACACTAAATGATATGAACAAACAGTTTTGCATTTTTTTAGAAAATGGATGCGTTAACATTGAAGGGCTTAATTAATGAGTTAATGTTGATTAATGAAGAGCTTAATTAATGAGTTAATATTGATTAATGAAGGGCTTAATTAATGAGATAAATGCGCCTCCAATTCTTAATGAAGGGCTTAATTAATGAGTTAATATTGATTATAAATATAAGACCTATTTTTTATATTTATTAATTTTTTTATAACTTACCATTATTGATACTCTCTTTAACAATAATCAACTAAGGGGTGGGAGGCAGGTAATTGAAAAAATATGATTGAGATGTTTAAGGAAAAAAAATACCACATTAAATAATTTGAATAACTCTAATCAAATCAAATTAACTAAATGAGTTTTACATTGAGGATCAGAGAAATAATTTTTCTTCCAAATCATTTTTTTATCGCTCTTGTTCTGTATGTAATTTTTTTTTTGTTTAAATGAAGTCAAAGGAATTATTCATTTTATCATTAACCTTAGTGATGTTATGCATCATCGATCAGTAAACGTTACTATTGTAATGTTTTGGTTCATGCACCATGCAATCATTTTTCGCTTTATTTAACTATAACAAGTATCACGTAACTTTTTTGCCCGACTCCGCCTTTAACTTTTTAACTTGACTCAGTCCTTATCTATTATTATTATTGTATTATTATTCTTATTATTATTGGCCAAATTGTCTTCAACTGACCTACTCACTGCTCTCTACCATGTTGGTTGACTCAGATCACCTTCGTTCGCTACTCTTTAGCAGTGGTCTCTACCAGGTTGACTCAGTCCCTTATATGATATTTTTAAGATTATCAAACCCGGACCAGTAATTGGACTGGATAGTGTAGTGGGTTAAGGATCAGTGAATCAGAACAGAGTCAAACTAGGTGTTAAACCAGTAAGGAATAAAAGATTGAAAAATAAATCTTATCATACATTGACATAATCATATACTTATAGATTATTTATTATCCAATATTATTTATAGATTTATCATTCAACTTACACAATAATTGATTGTGATATCTTCATTCATCTTAGCACCTCTCTATTTTTTCTCAGACGTACATATGTCTTCCACTGATGAAGAAAATCATAAATCCCTCAAGCTGTGGTTCATATATACTTCTTAACTTCCATTGTTCATATCTCACTCTAATCCAACAACTTCACCTTCATTCTAATAAAATTTTGTATAAAAAAAGAGTAACCGAGTCAACCCCAACCGAGCGGGTTAATCAGGTTGACCCTGGGTCAGTCTAGGTTGACCCCAACCCACAGTCGAAACATAAACCGAACCAAACTGAAGACCAGGTCATCGGTTTTCCATCCGACCCGACCGATCCGGTCCAGGTTTGATAAAATTAGATATTTGATAAAATTATATATTTTACTACGTCACACATGAGGTTCCAACGTGGGAGGTGACGTGGTTCTTTGTGCTTCATAAAGAATGCATGATGGGAAAAGTAGGATCTACATCTTAATACAATTACATGGTTAAAAAGGGTTCATTTGAATTTTGTTATAGAGCTTACAGTCTCTAAGCCAAAAAAAAATTGTTTTAGGATTTCAAATCATTGATTTAATTTTGTGCATAATACAACTTATGGATAGTAGCGTTTCCAGAATTAAACTTTAAAAATTCGTATTTCAGCTATCCAGTGTCACTCTATTCTATTTCAATACACATGCTTCCATTTTCCATACATGTTCATTTCAGTCAATCCTGATTAAATATTAGTGTGTAAATAAACTAAATTATTGCTACCATTTTTTTGGACTGAAATTATTATTATTATTATTTATAAACCATTCACCATAATTATATTGTCCATTTAATTTTCAATTGAATTAATTGAAGTATTTTACCTGTCAGTGAATTCCAATCTTGCCTGAAACTAGTTCTGTATTCAATTCAATACATTAACCCAACACTCTTCAGTAAAATTATTAGGATAACCTTTCAAAAGACATGAACTTATTTGTACAAAAATTCTCCTATCCAAATCCATGTCTGCCGCTGCCTGAGAAGCTGAGTAGTTGATAGAGAGGGACTAAGAGTCAGCAGCTAGGGTTTTGACTTTAAAATGGAATGTGTTTTTTTATTTATCTTGAATTCTTAATAAAAAATATATGACGGGTCTAAACGGATCGATCTTTTTAAACCTTTGGTCTTATGGTGCTGTCTTTGTCAAGTTGACTCCTTTTGAGAGTTCAAAATGACAAGCCCAACGCTACACTTAAACGGGCTTAATCCAATCGAGCCGTTTGACGGTTGTATTCTCTGTTTTGCTCACCACCGTCTCTCTCCTCTCACCAATAATATAAACTTTTTATTTTTGAATTGGAATGATGCCATGGTCCAGAAATGCATGGGCCTTATTGGAAGATATGGGCGAAACACTTCTTAAAATGGGCTCAAATGGGTGGGATCCATGTGGGGTTAAAGATGAGAATACAAGTAGAAAGGGAAGCTTGGTAGAGTTGGCAAGGGCTACTATCAGCATTCCTCAATGCGAGGGTTTGAATCCTGAGGAATGACAGCCGCGATAATTAACGCAACCTCAAAGAGGTTGTCCCATCGGTACCTCGCTACCACCGTATAGTCTCCTCGTGGGTGTCCGGATTAGTCTGGGGTTGACAATGAACCCAGGATACTGAATGGTTTATGCCAAAAAAAAAGTAGAAAGGGAAGTGGTGCAGAGGTGTCGAAGATATTTGTGAAATGTCTTTCCCTTGAGCTATTCCTCTTCCTCTCTCATTAGTCTCTTCTGTTCTCAGTGTAATTTCTTCTCCTTTCTGTAATTTTCTCATACCATAACCGAACAACTAGTATAAATATTTTGAACCTTCCTGTATTCTCATTAATTATTTATTATCTAGATATTGGGAAGATCATATTAAAATCTTGCCTTCCACAAAGACAGAAAAAATGAGCAAATTGAAGTTATATACTACATTTCAAGTAGTCCGATGAATTAGGCCTGGTTTAACTTCAATATGCATTGATAATTTAAAAATATTAATATATGTTAATCATATTTTTTCTTACTTGCTTGTAGATATTCTCTTATTAGCAGCGGGGCACTAAAATTGAAAATTGAACACTAAGAGGGTTTTGCAAATAATTTTCAACTTGCACTAGCTAAGCCATTACCTCAGGGGGAAAGAAGAGCACCCACATTCATCAAATCAACCTCTCTTATACCCAATTCCCCCACTCCCATCCTTCCACATCCACCGATGTGGGACTAGATAACCTCTTCACTCTTCCAATAACAATGCAATAGAATAGTGAGAATACAATTCCAATTAACAATCAATACATGGGCAATGACACTCAACTCTTTTCCTAACTAGTTCAACCAAAAGGTATAGAATTATCTAACCATATTCAGGGTGCGCATGTGATCTACATAAGAATGGCCAATGAGATGGCTGGATAGAGCTCAAATACCTAGGAAAGAAATGGAAAACTAAAGCTAAAAGAAGTAGACCAGTAACGTGTTAAAGAACCAGCGTTTGAAATCGTATGCCTACATTTGGTAACTGACAATACCTCGAATATGTTGCTAATGCTGCTTTTAATTGTGATAAAGTATAGGTATACTCCTGTTGGAGGTAATCTTATTTGATGCACTGTTATACAACATTTTCCATTAAACCTAACCTTTGTTGGTGTTCATCAGTTAATTTTGAGCCAAAGCTTTAAGCCAAACTATTTTTTTAAATTTTTCATGCTATTATAGACTAAGAAGCCCATAAACCAAATCAGATGAACCCTTTTTATACAAAAGAAAAGCCCATAAACTAGGAAATAACTCCTTCACCCAAGCGTGTAATGATAAAAAATAGTAACTAACAGGATGTTAGTTGAAGTGGTAAGTAATTCAACCCCATAAAGAGAAGAACAAAAGTTTAAATCTTGAGAAATGTAATTGGTGAGAGAGACGAAAACCTTTACGGTTTAAACCTAAAAAAGTATTAGTTTTAAATTTAAAGTGGTTTGCGCGCACCTTTAGTAACTCACCGAAAAACAAGAAAAATAATAAAATAAAACTAAAATAATAAGGGATGGGGTGAAATATGAACAGATATTTTAATTAAGTTATTTAGTGACAAATTGATTTCTTTGGGGACGATTGGAATGAGTGTATCGCTTGATAATGAATGGTGCGTGAAGATAAAGCATGTTTACAGAGAGGCTAATAGATGTGCAGATGCTCTTGCTGCTCTCAGTGACAGGATTGTGCAGCTGAAATGGAACTGGATCACAACCCAAAACGAGGTTGATTAGATTGTTACAGAGGACTCGGACAGTGTAGAATTTATGAGAATAGTTCGATTGTAGCAGTGATTTGGCAATTTCTTCCTTATGATACCTTAAAAAATAAAATAAAATAGCCAATTAAAGTACGCCCACGTTATATATATAGTCATTTTGTTAATAAATATTAAAAATTAATAAATGATTGAATCAAACTCTCTAAAAGCAATGAAAGCAAAGAACAAACTAAATGAGACAAAATAAAAGGGGAAACTACATAAACGTGAAGAATATCGTACCAAGTTATTTAAAATGACGAAAACCATGCCCATCCAAAATATATCCACCATGATGAAATAAATCTGCAACGATTTATATATATACATAAGGGATTATCTATAAGTTATAATTAAATATGATTAAACATACTGGTAATAAAAATACTCGAACTAGAATAAAGCCTTTAATCACCTTTGAGAGAAAGTTGTACTTATATAAAGCACTCTTGAAATCTTGAGTGAAAAATTGCTTTAGTGGCTGGGTCATCCCACATCAAGTTATCCCACGACACTTGAGGCCCACTGATAAGCCTCAGCTTAGTCTTAGCAGAGTCGGAATCAAAAGGTAACTTATTTAGATTTGGATAACCCAGAACTTAGATGGATCTGAGGGAAGGGAAAGACAAGGCTCTCTCATGAATGCTCCTAAAAGCTAGCAATTGGGTCAATTCCAGCACTACAAGGGAAGAGAATATAGAATCCACATGTTTCCCATCTCCCTTTATCACTTGTTCTATTGAGTGGCAATATGAAACAACAAGTTTTTGAAGGAGTTGGGCATACTTCAACCAATTCAAATGATGTATTCGTGGGCAATAATGAATTTCAACAGTTCGAAGCGTGGATAAGAAACGTGTCACAAATGAAAAGATCCATCTCATCATTTAGTCCATTGAAGACAAGATATTTTAGGTGCTTCATTTTTGACACGGTTGCCAATAATAATGGCATGTTAATTGCGGTAAGAACATTGGAAATCTCCACGCCATATAAGCAACTCTGCAACTTAGATGATTTAAATAACTTGTTGAGCCCACTCTGGGTTTTTATATCTATCCACATTTCCTCTAAGTTTGGCAAGCTTTCCAACTCCAGCAGAAATTCTTCCTCTCCCCCTTCTAGCCAAATTCTAAAGGCGCGATATCTAAACACTTTTAATTGTTGAAGCATTGATATTAATCCTAGTGGAACATTATCAATATGCCTTAAATTCAAATTGAAAGCCTTCAAGTTTTTCAAATTCTTCAATATTGAAATGTCTGATGCCTCCCTTACCACAAGTGACAAATATTCCAACTATTTAAGGCAACTATTCCTATGGGGAACTTACTGTATAGTTGCAAGACTTTTAATCTCCTCGTGTATTTGTTATTTTCTAATCCGTATATTTCAGAATCAGTATGAAAACTCAATAATGTTTTGAGATTTGTGCAAGCTACTTCTTGTAGACATAATTTAGCACCATTCATGATTGAAATCCTTTTAACCGTTTCCCAACTTTCAACATTAGCTTGAGACATTAACGATGCGTCTTCTTGTATTATGACCTTATTTTTGTTTTTGTCTTCATCGCGTGCTATCCATAGTACCATTTTACGGATCACATCATGCATTTTAATTGAGCGATCCAAAATGATATCATCTTCAACACTCTCTAATAAGCATGAAAGCTTCAACTTTTCAATTATGGACCCACCATGAGTACGTATATCATGTACACTTCTCATCCTATCACTATAAAGAAATCCTTTCCCTATCCATTTATCAACGAGATTGTATACTGGAATTTGATAATCCTCTAGGTATAATGCACAATATAAGAAACAATTTTTATGTGTTTCATTAGGTAATCGGTCATAACTAAACTTGAGGATAAAAAGCACCTTTGTCTCCCAATTTGAAGCTATCCATGAAGAACTTGTTAAGTTATTCCTGGAGTGTTCCCATGCTTCCACACTCCTCACACCAGCCATAGCGCTTCCTACCATGGTTAACGCAAGTGGGAGCCCTTTACATTCTTTAGCCATCACCTCTGCTATCTTTGGGATGATAGGGTTAGATGTCAGAGTTTCCTCACCAACTTTCATACAGAATGACTCTAGAGCTTCTTTCTCTAATAGAATTTCAACTTTAAATATTCTTTGAGCCTTCATTTTCACATAAACATCCTCACACCGTGTTGTAAACAACACTTTGGATTTAAAATTAGTTTCCTTTGATTGTGGCACTCCCACCTTTTCCAAGTCCAATCTCTTCCATATATCATCCAATAACAAAACAAATTTATTTTCTTTGAGGACATCATAAATCTTTGTAGCCTTTTCATCTTGGTTACTGCAACGATTCCAAAGGTCATCTCCAATCCCCACCAATTTTCTGATGTTGTCCATTATACTATCTAAGTTGGGACTTTTGGATACCACCACCCATATAATTATGTTAAAATCTGATCTCTTGCAAAGTTCATTATTAATTTTCTTTAGCAAGGTGGTCTTTCCTACTCTGCCCATCCCATATAAGCCAATAATACCAATATTCCTTTCTTCAATACTTCTCCATACCTTATCAAACATTAAATCTATCCCCACTGTCTCACCACAAGGCATCTCAGTAGGCTTATGCAGACTCTTGAGGGCAATTTTAGAATCTTTACAAAACCCTTCCCCTTTAGTATCTAGTTGATCCACATTCCTTAGAATCTTGGCAACTTTCTTTCCTAACTTGTACCTTAACATGCAATTCTTTGGACAACACTCTTCGGTAAAATCATGAGGACAACCTTTGAAAAGACATGAACTTATTTGTACAAAAATTCTCCCAGCCTTTTCTTACAAAAAAAAAATCTCCAACCCAACTCTATGTCCTATAAGCCCATGTCTCTGATTAGCTTCTTCTGATCTCTTTGTAATTTCTTCTTCTTTCTGTATTTTTCTCAAACTATAACTAAACAAATAGTATAAATATGTGTGTGTATCCTCTGAACTTTCACTTATTCTCATTATTTGCTATCTAGGTATGGGAAGATCATAGCAAATTATCATGTTAAAATCTTGCCTTCCATAAAGAGACGGAAAAAAAAGGGAAATTTAGTCTCAGGTCCCAAATAGATAACTTATTTAAGGAATGGTCCCATTGATCAAAATATTTACCAAGAGGTCCCATTGACAACATGAGGTCCTATATATTGACAACACCTCATGTTGTCAATGGGACCTGTTGATAAATATTTTGATCAACGGGACCATTCCTTAAATAAGTTCCTTATTTGGGACTTCAAAATAAATTTCCCAAAAAATATGGCAAATGATGTTCTGTGCTACATTCTAAGTAGTCATATGAATCAAGTCTAGTCTACCTCAGTATGTATTAATAATTTAAAATTATTCATATTATTTGAAAGTGTCATTAATATATGTTAATCATATTTTCTTACAAGATTGAGTAGTGGGAAGGTTTTGTAAATTGTTTTCAACTTGCATTAGCTGAGCCATTGCCTCCAGGGCGAAGAAGAGGACCCACATTCAATAGTTCAATATAATTTAGTGCTCAGTAATGTTTTGGACAAGGTTACTTCCAATATGAGAGAATGTGTTCTAACAGACAAAAATGTTAAAAGAAGTATCAATATATATCAGACTGGCATCTTGGGAGATTGATTTGGAAATTGAAGCTGAAGTCTGACATAATAACTCGCATCAACATCACTTGAACCCATGTTGGTGGAGTAAAAACTGCAACACCACGAGCAAATGCAAACGAACCTGTGCCTCCAACCACTCTAAATTCTTGAAAGTCCTTGTGACACCTCCTATTTTCCCCCTATACTCTTATTATAGATCACTTAAGAATCACTCTTGGGCCTTAGACACCAAGAATTTGTCCAAAATTGTAAATTAGAATTTTGAAAATCGGAAAAGACGCTGGTACTGTTCACAGTGCCATTTTCCAGTTTTCTGGCCCAATTTTGAAAAATCATAACTAATTCTAGAAAAATCAAAACTGAGTGATTCCAATTTCTAAATTTTTCTTATTAAGTGAAATATAGGGGAAAAATACTCATGGTTTCCAATTCTTGCCCATTTGATACAGTTTATTCAAAAACCACAGACTGTCTGAAATGGCTCCTTCCAGTTTTCCAGATTTTACCTCAATCTTTGGAAAATCATAACTCTCGAAATACACATCCAAATTTCGAAAAATTTATATCATTTTAAAGCTTAGGATGTCTAGTTTCTTACTGGAAAATTTCAGCCCATTTGGAGCTCATTTGATATTTTAAATCGCCACTGGAAACAGATTCGTTTTTCAGAGCCTTTGGAACCCCTTTAGCTTTGAAACCAATTTTCTTAAAAATTTACCAAAACCTCTTTTTGGTTCCTTAACACCTCTTAAACATGCATGACCATTCCCTTACCATTCTTGGTTACTTTTAGCTTATCATCATGCATACTTCATCACCCATTCACATGATACTTTTGTAGAGGTTTAGGTTACAAAACAACAACTTCAAGAAAGTATGCATCATAACCATTTACACCAAAACATGCAAGCACAACATCATCTTCAAGCATCATTAAC
>JANTPZ010130755.1:0-36802 GCA_025593235.1 Vachellia pachyceras
CCAAACCATCCTTATGTGAGTTCTAATGTTTCGTTTCAAAACCTCAAATTCAACCAGAAGTTACATGTTTTACTCTGTATGAGAGATTAAGTAAAACTCATATGGGATCTAACAGCAAAATCACCATTTAAATTCATTAAATCAAAATTTTCTATTAATAAAATTAAGGATATTAAAATTAAGGGATTGAAAATATATTTTTATAATAAATAAATTTAAAAAATAGTTGATAAATAAAGGAAAATTTACAATCAAATCCCAAATAAGAAAACTAATGAATAAAATGTGCTAAATATTCACAAAATTACCATAAAGTCCCAGGAGTAGCTGCTGAGGTTGTCAACCCTAAATCAGCCTTCATTAACAATCTCAATAGTTACACCCAGAATCTTATGATAATTTTATAAATATTTAAAATCTTTTATTCATTAATTCTGTTATTTAAAATTTTATTGTAAATTTTTCACGAATAAATACATAGGACATGGTAAATTTCACTTTGAGTAATTGCCGCAAGTCATGTGACATGGTTGGCAAAAAAAGCAAGTCATGTGACATGACTTGCTGCCTAAAAGCAGGAAAGGGGGACAGCTGTGTCGATGAACAGCGCAAGGAATGGTGGCGGGGAGGATGGGTTTGGATTCGCCAAGATTATTATGTGAAGATTATTAAAAGCACGTGCTTTAATTATTTCAAGCACGTGTTGCTGACCTTTGTTACATAACTCAACATTGGTGGCAACTATTCAGGGGGTGGAAATTAGACATTGCTGACAACATTGCTGATTTGATCAACCACTAGCAGTGGAAATAGGTTCCATGTAGGGTTGGGAATCCGGGCCAATCCGTCAACCCTCTTCCCTGGTGGCGGGCCCATTAAAATATTTTTTATTTTATTTTTATAAAAATAATTTTTTTTATAAGATTACATATTTTTATGATTATCTTTCCAATCTTATCGATAAGTGTTCATTAATTTCCTAAAAATAGAATTTAATATTACTTTTTCCTTTGTAAAAATATTGGGATTGAAAAAAGAAAAAAATATATAAAATAATTTTTAAAAAATAAAAAAAGAGCGGGTTAAGCGGGCGGGCTCACCTTAGTGGGCTGAATCAGCCCGCCAAGGTTGGTGGGCAGCCCGAGCCCGCCAGTTTTGATGGGCTGGAAGGTTGGGCCTGCGGGCCCAACCCGTATTCCCATCCCTAGTTCCATGGTCCGACAGGAATCTCTCGTCTAGTCTAAAATTTGTTTGTAAAAATGGTCAAGTTAAAATTTATTTAAAGGTTTTAATGTATAAACATTTTGTACACTTTTTTAGAAGTTTGTTTCGAACCTATATATAAAATTTGGGTTTTGCCTGAGTTCAAAAAATTTTCTGAAAAAACTATTTTGGATATAAAATTTCAGTTTTGAAAAACTATTTTTTATCAAATCACATCCCCTTTTGTTAATAAATTTTTTCTTTCTTTCTACTTCCTCTTTACTGTATACTTTTTGTCTCGAATTCCGTAAAAGTTATTTTTTAAAATCTAGATTTTACATCGGAATCCGTAAAAACTATTCTCTAACACTTATATTTTACCTCAAAATCCGTAAAATTTATTTCAAACGAGCTTTAAAACTTCGTGCCTAAACTTCGTGCCTAAAATTAAAATGTGAGTATCTTTGTCAACATTATATTGCACAGTTATCAATTAAGTTTAACGAGTCAGCAATTTACGTTAAAAGAGAATAACGACGTTAAATCTGAGGGACTGAAAGTGTACTTTTTAAACATAAAGGACAAAAATAAAATATGATGCAAACATAAAAGATTAAAAGTATACTTTAACATATTATGAAAGTTTATTTACATATACAAAATGTCTCATTTTTCAATTAATTTTTTAATGATGATCCTTTAAAAAAACATGGATATATATAAGTGTGTGTGTGTATTTATATTGTCGATGCGCCGAAATATGTGAAGAGCATTTGCGGGATATGTCATTTTATTTATTATATACCGTTGGTTTGCTTAGCTTGTCAACTTCATATCTTTCACGTGTAAAATTAAAACTTCCCTTTTGGGTTGACCACCGCATACAACTCTTTTAAAATTTTTTGTTAAATGTATTTTAATAAAAGCATGTCATGCCTGTATGGAAATTATTTAAACGATCTTAACTTATAATATCCAATTAGATATGAAACAAATAAATTGCGTAAAATTCATTATTATTTCTATATTTTATTATATATAAAATGATGTATTCATTATGGAAAACTTATATATTTCTTGTAATATAATTTGAAAACACGATTATAAAGTATAGTCAATGAAAGTTTATTAGAGTGCTTCAAAATGGTATTTTATTCTTTTTCTTTATAAAGTAACATAAATTTCTTGACATTTATTTGTAATTTTGAATGGTTTAATTGATAGGAAAAATCCCACAATGGTCATTAAGAAGCAAAATGGAATTTTTATTTTTTTAAGGTGTGAGTGGCAATTCTATCTTTTGCCCAAAAATTAAAATTCCGGTTTTTTGCTACTCGATGACTATTTTGTTTTTTTGCATGACCTTTATGAAATTTTGAATTTCGTAAATGGGGTCAATATTATAATTTTCCCTATTTAACTTTAATAGAAAGCCAACGTTACTTTAATTTTAGGACTTCCGGACCAATATTATTCAACCTTCGACTTTAGGGTTATTAATGTGTTTAGAAAATATTTTGATAGAAAATTAGCACCTTAATTACTTGTTTTATATTTAACTTATTTTTAAATAGAACATAATGGAACAAAGATGGAACCGAACAAAGCTCCAAAATCCTTAAAAATCACAGCTAAGATATGTGGGTACGTAGGAATTGTAATTAAATAAAGGTGATTTCAAGATTTTTGCAATTAATTAAGCTTTGGTCATCATTTACAACTAAATAAAAAGTATCGTTTATGATATAAAGTTGTATCATTTTCCCAAACTAATCCCATTTAATTAAACCCTTCTCCAATGGGCTTTATGCCACTCATTTGCTTTGTGTACCGGGTGAGAATTAGGGTTGGCTCTTCACGGGCTTGAGTCTAAACAAATCGGCCGGTTTAGGCTTAATTACTAAATCAGTACAGAATTTTGAGGCTTGACCTGTGAGATGGTGGCCCGTGGGCTTGAGGCTTGTTTAACCCTTTCCTTTTTTTTTAAAAAAAAATGCAACAACAATTTTAACACTATAATTTCCTTACTCGAAAATATAGAAAGTCAAACGTAATTATTTAAACAACTACGTTGACAATTATAAGTGGCAAAATTCAAAAGAGGTTGAAGATTTTAGGGTTTATCACTTATCTATCCAGTTATCTATAAGATTTGATTGCCCGTTTAAGCTTTGTAAATTAATTTTGATGATTTAATGTTTATGAATAATTAGTAAATCTAATATAACCTTGTGAAATCCATTGTGTTAAGATTTGAATTCCGTAGTTCTATCACCTTCCTCAATAATTACATAACAAAGTCATTGTATCTATAAATTACATGCATAATCAATAATAACTTATATGCACATATATTTAATATATCATTAGCCTATCAAAACGCACAAATAAGAAGTACATTATAAATGTTCAAAAAATCATTGCACAGATTTGTATATATATGTCATTTATAAATAAAATCTTTATTATCCAGAACAACATACAACGTTTAGGTCAGATCAAAAAGAAAAAACAACGCTTAAAAAAAGTTACTTCCAAATCCAATCACTTAGAAATATCCAGAGCAGATGTTAACAATTACATTGTAGTTAATGTGTAATTTTTTCAAAATTTCATTTCTCAGAAGTTTTTTAGATTCAATATTGACTTGAAACTACTTAAATAAATGAATGTTTTGCACAAAAATGTTAATGGTTTGTAAAATATAGAACAACATTGTTACAATTTAAAAATTTTATCCCAACGTTGAACTTAAAAAACATTATCAACATTGCTTTCAAAGAAATTTTTTGATTATAAGTATGGTAGGTTTAAACACGTCAGCCATTTTAAGTCGTTGGCCCATTAGGGTTGGCTATACAAGGCCTAATTCAATCTTGGAGGTCAAAATCACAATTCCAACCCCCTAATTAAATGGGTTTAATCTGGTTGGTCTGATGATCTCGATCCATTTTCTTGGCTCTAGCTTTGTGACAGAAAGGTAGTTATTAAATCCTTCAAGGTTTGGTTTCTCTCATTTTTTTTGTTATTTTTGTCTTAGAATTACATCTCTCATTTGATAAATAGGAGCATGTTATAATGGTATGAATCTAAAGGGTAAAATACCCATTTTATATAAGATCAATCAAGTGTATGAATGCTTGAAAGATAAGATTCAGATTCAAGAGGATACAATTTATTTTTGGAGTTCAAATCACTTGTAGAAAGGCATGATCTTGTAAATTAGGCCCAAATGCCCAAATACATACCCTAATGTACACCATGAACATGAATATTATTTGGAAGTCTTAGGCATTACTTGAAGACAAAGTCAATTAGAGCCCATTCAATTTATTTAAGCTAAGTCAATCTTTCTGGTTAATTGTGTAGAATTTTTTTTTTTAGGTAAGGGTATTACCCAGGGTATCCACCGCCGGCAGCAGTGACTAATCCCCTCGCTGGTTTGTGCGGGCTCCTCGATGGGAGGGACAGCTGGCCCTGGGAAGCTGCTGCATGCCCAAGGCAGGGTTCGAACCCCTGACCTTGGTTAAGCTTGGATCAGCCCCTACCACTGAACCAAACTCCCAGGGTTATTGTGTAGAATTTTTTCTTTACAAAGTTTCCTTTCCAAGACCCTTGAACAAGGCCTTTTGGTGAATGCTTTTTTCCCCCTCTAAGGTATAAGTTTGATCTTTTTAAATTTATGTCAAGTTTAAGTTTGATCCTTTAAGTTTAAAAAATGCAACATTAGTTCTTCATTCGTAACCAAGTTAGTTTAATTTAATAAAAAATATCAACTCAAAAAATGTAAACGGTAATTTTGCAATTAAATGCTGATAAAATATATATTTACATTTTAATTATTTAATATAATTATTTCTATATTTTAAAATTTAATTATTTTTTTACATTGATTCAACTCTATAATTACCGTTCAAAATCGTTAGCTCAAACTTTTCTATTAAATGAAACTAAAGGTGATGGAAGAATTGAAAATGTATTTTTGAAGTTAAAGGATTTTAATATAGATTTAAAGAATCAAACTTATATTTTGGTCAAACTAAGTTTACAAGTGTACATGATTTAGGTCTTTAATATAGTGATGGCTATATTTCTCTTAGGTAGAGTAGAAGTAGGGAATCCATTTATAGATACTCAGATTACTCAGATTAGTAATGCCTGGTTTGGTACACAGAATTCATTTCGATGGATATGGATATGGAAATAGATATGGATGTGAATGTGGAAATGGAAATGAGGTTTAAAAGTATGTTTGATATGTCATGGAAATGAGGTATGATTTTTAGATGAAAAGACCTAAAAGCCCTTCTAAATTAAAAAATCTTTTTTTAACTTTTAAAACTACCCAAATCAAATTAAAAAAAATTAGATGGAATTATCTCCATAGATTTACAAATCCAAGCTTTTAAAATGGAATTGTAAATTCATGGTTTTGGTGGAATTGGCTTCCATGTGGAAGCCAATTCCATGGTACCAAACATGCATGGATATGGAAATCAATTTCATTTTCATATTCATGCCTCCAAATTCCTTTCTACCAAACGTGACCTAATTGTGTGCAGAAAGAAAGGGACATAAAGAAAAAGAAAGAGAAGGGTCAGAGTCACAGACCAAACGAATCTTTGAATGAATGAGATAAAGAAGCAACAAAAGAGCACATTCTTTTTTCCCCCTTCTTGGCTTCAATTTCAATAGTTTCAATTTCATGCCTTTTAATATTATGTCCGAATTAACAGAAGAAACTACTTTTTAAATGTAATTTATGATTACCTTATATGAAGTAAATTTTATCTCAATTTATACAAATTTTTTTTTCTAACGCTTACTGATAAACCTTGTTGTGGGGCTTCCAAATAAAACTAAACTAAATGCAATATATGGCAACTAACCTAGATCGATCTCTACACGGAGCCTATATTGAATTACTAAGTAATCTAGGGTAATAACAAATTAACCAATAATTATCAAATGTTTTTTTCCACTATCAAATTAAACTAAATGAATGAATTTAAATTCTATAAAATGAATGTCCTAGGTGATTGAATTCACTAAGCTTCCTTGCCCAATTTTAATATTAAGTTCTTCTTTTAACTAAACACAAGGACTAGTAAGAAACCTTACTAATCAATATTCCTAACTTTTTAATATAATCTAACCTAGACTCAATTAATCAATTAGAAATATCTTAGTATTTAGCTCATGTTAAATTTATAAAAAATCCTCTTTACCTCCGATTAATTCTTAAAAACCTAGTAAATCAATTGAGTGAATGAATTTTTTTCGGTTGCCTGTCCGGTTCACCGGAGCTTCGCTCCAACTACGTCCGGATCCGACCCACGACGCGCACCTGGCATGGTGGGTGAGTCTCTCAACGGTGGCTGCTGCATACACAAGGCTCGAATCCGAGACCTTGCTTAAGCTGGAACAAACCGCTTACCACTTGATCCAACCAACCGTTGGTAATTGAGTGAATGAATTGGACGAAGGAATCTACCCCAAATGAATAGGGTTTTGGGTGTGTAAACAATTGAAATGGTGGTGGCCCAATACGTGAATGGTCTCCCTAGAGTGAATTGGCCCATAAAAGCATGGAATAATGGGGATTTGGACTTCCTCTTTCTTTTCTTCTCTTTTCAATTTGCACAAAAAAAAACTAATAAAATCTAAATTACCCTTTTACATAATAATTAATTAAACTCAATTAAGCTAATAATGAGTGATAATAGACTAATTTTAGGTACTAAAAATATATAAAATATTGAGGTTTATCACTTAGGCAAACAGACCTGGGGCCCACGATATTTTTGTATGCATATGTTTAATAGTTCTGTTATTTTTTGTTCTGTCAAATGTTTATACATATTTTTACTCTTTTAAAAAAGTATACAGTGCTTGAAACTCATTTGGTAGAAGCTTACGTGTAATTTTGTACCTTATCACAAAAAATTAATGATGAACACCTAAATACGAACTTGTGGGCTCACACTACATGAGTTGAATTTATTACAAAACATTAGTATTAGGATGGATCAAAATTTAAATTTTCGACCAACAGACATTTGGTAGAGTTGGTAAAGGCTACTACCAACATTCTTCAGGGCGAGGGTTTAAACTCTGGGGAGTGACAGACGCGATAATTAACGCAACCTCAAAGAGGTTGTCCCATCGGTACCTCGCTACCACCGTAAGATCTCCTCGCGGGGGGTCCAGATTAGTCTAGGGCGGGCAATAAACTCAGGATACCCCAGAATACCGGATGGTTTATACAAAAAAAAATTAAATTTCCGAAAGGAAAGGTTTTAAAATTTATTGTCTAACAGTACTTTAATCTGGATTGACCGCCTCCAATAGAAACATATATATATATATGCGAAATAAAAAAATATTTAAACGCCTCAAAGGTAATAACCAGTGGCGGAGCCACGTTGGGGTGAGGGTGGGCAATTGCCCCCCCTCAATTTTTCGGGGTATATGTAAATACTTGTTAGATTTTTATTTTGCACCCACTGATTTTTAATATTTGAACCCACTCAAATTATTTACACTTGTAAGCTTGTTGTCATTGTTTGAAAATAAAAAATTACCTCCACTGGTCCAGGGTCCTGACTCTGCCACTGGTAATAACACATAGAGAAGCAATAGGGGAAGAAGAATCGGATTTCTCTGTGTAAGAAGATTTCCGTAGGTTTTTTTCCCCGTCAATTTCTTATAATTTTAATTTATTTCTAGTGATCTTTTAGTAGTTTTTATTTGAAAATTTTAAAGCTGGGCTGTTAAAACTGTTCTTAGAGAGACAGTATAAAAGTTTTGAAAGTCAATTGAAAAAGAAAGTGACATTATTAAATTATTTTTTCACAAATTTAAAATTGGAAATAAGCGATTGTCAATTAGGATTCTTTTTTTAGTAAACTGTTATATAAATTGCAATACAAAATTCTAAATCGTCCGAATGAGAAGCTTTATTAATTTATTTTACTAAAACATATTGCTGCCACATACGCTGAGTATACATATCCTCTTATTCGAGGTATTATCAGCAAAATATGGATATCTCTTCCGGTAGAAATTTAAATCTCGACTCTCTAATTTTTAAGGGATTAACACATTCCATTAGATCCAATCCCGCCATCAATTGCGATATTTTAATGGTGATACAGTGAATCCATAAAATGACAAGTAGCCCCAGATTGAATGATCTGAAAATATTCCCAAAAAGAACAAAGGAATCTGATAATACAACCCAATGGGCTGGACGATTACAAGTAAATGGGCCTCCTAATCTCAAAGCCACAACATCGGATATAGGCTTCTTTAATTTTGCTCAAACACCATCCACATATGAACCAAAATGGAAGCTACCGACCCATCGTTCATGGGTTTAATTGACGAAGGGATTGTGTTAGTACTCTCACCTAAAAGGAGAGAGTTCGATTCTGGGGAGTAGGGGTGGTAATGCGGGTTGGGCCTGCGGGCCCAACCCGCCAGCCCGTCCCGCCTGGCCTGCGGGTTGGCGGGCCAGCCCGCCAGCCCTCTTTTATATTTTTTTTTAATTTTTTAATTATTATATCTTATATATTTTTACCTTTTTTCATCCCAATATTTTTTATAAAGATAAAAGTAATATTAAATTCTATTTTTAGGAAATCATTGAACACTTATTCATAGAATTTGAAAAAGAATAGCATAAATATGCAATCTCATAGGAAAAAATTGGGTAAAAAATGAAAAAAGAATTTATTTTTTAATTTTTTTAAAAAAATAAAAAAAGTTGGCGGCGGGCCGCGGGCTGGGGTTTTCCAGCCCGCCACCAGCCCAGCCCGCAACCCGCGGGCTGGCCCGCTTTACCGACCCTACTGTGGAGTGCCACTTTGTTGTGACTCCAGTCGCTGTGATTGGGGAGGCTTCACTATAGTTTAGTGAAGCTGGGTTGACCTACCTGTGTGGCCAGACTTAAAGGGCTTGCTTGATTTGCTCCAGTGCCTGCAGGGATTGACCCTAGTGGATCGTGAGTTAGGTGCCCTCATGATCCAACTTATCTAAACTTTTTTGTTCAAAAAGAAAATGAAATGAAAGGTACACATCAATGGGGATGCAATTTTTATAAAAAGAGGCTAGTCCCTCGTAATTAGATGGATTAAGATTCAAATTCTCATTTGGAGAGGTACTTATAGTTTTCAATAATAGCTCAAATAGGATTTGTTCCAATAGAAAGATATATGTGATTAGTACAGAAAATGGATGCTACAAAGTTGGGGAATATTACATTCAAGGAGAAAAGATTGAAGCAAAAGGCTAAGAAGGAATAAAAGAAAAAAAAACAGATAAATTCAAGAAAACTTATAAGAGAAAGTGACACATTGACCCAATTTTAAATCCTAAATGTAGCAAAAATAACATATTACATGTAAATGATAAATGACTAAACAAAATAACTCCCATTAAGAACAACATCTTTTCTTAAGAATTATGGATAAGCCACACAATGGCCCAACATGGAAGATAGGAGAGAACTGATCCTTCTTTTTATGGTGTCATTGGTGGGATTAATTGAAAAGTTTGATCCCTGGAGAACTGGCAACTAAGTTCTTAGATTATGTTTGAATTGACTTTATGAAAGCACATTTATGCAAGTCTAAAATAAAATTTTTGTCGCATACTTACTCATAGACTATAATAACCCGTTTGGTTCCATTACATGAAAATTAATTACATATAATTCTAATGCATTCTAGTGATTACAGTGTTTAGTTGGCATAATAATTTAATTGAATGTAACCCAAATTACAACAAATAAGGCAATTCTTGTACATCATTTTCGTAATGTAATTCAAATTACCGTTTATATGAATTAACATATGACCATTTTTACATTTCATAAATAAACATCTAGACATATAGATCTTTCTTTTTTAGTTTTAATATGGTTTAAAAGTTTACTTATCAATTTTTTATAGATAAAATATGTATGATTTCATTTCATTCCATTGCATGGCTATGGATTACATTCTATTTCATCCATTATGAACTAGGTGAACCAAGCGGGATGTAAATCACATTTTGTTCTTACTGTAATCCTAAACAGCCGCTTAAACTACAAGGGTGGGGGCTCGCCGGAGCTGGACTTCGGCTGGTGTTTCTAATTACTGGAGCGACGTGGTAAGGGCTACTACCAGCATTACTTAAGGTAAGGGTTCGAACCCTGGGGAGTGACAGCCGCGATAATTAACGCAATCTCAAAGAGGTTGTCCCATCGGTACTTCGCTACCACCGTAAGGTTTCCTCGCGGGGGTCTGGATTAGTCTGGGGCGGGTAATGAACCCAGGATACTCCAGGATACCAGATAAAAAAATTACTGGAGCCACGTGGATGGAGATGATAGTTGGCAGGGGCCACCTGGTGATCTGGAAGCGCAGTACGTGAGCGCTGATTCGTGCAGGATGTCATCCAAGAAATATGAACTGAATAAAGAAAATTCTTACTTCTAGAAGTAGACAAAGGATAGGTTTTAAAAATCTGTAAACGGCGTCTTTGAAAATATTAAATTATCTTCTTTGTTCAAAGACTTTGAAAAAAGAAAAAGAGAAAGAGAAAGAGAGAGAAAAAGCAAAAGCGCGGTGGCTGAGAATTTTGAAAGTTAATTATTTATTATTAATTAATGGTTCTTCTTTGAAGGGAAGAGTCCAACAGGCATGGAAATCGAAGACCAGTCAAGATCAGGGAACCCGAGGGGAGCAGCCACACCCCCAATATATATATAAGCTCTCCAAGGTTCATGCTATACTCATCCTGTTGCTTCTTCTTCTTCTTCTTCTTCAATTGATTACTGACTTACTGTAACAGCTCTCTATCTCGATTCTAAGAAATGGCGAAAGTTGGAAAGATCTTCCTTGGATCACAAGGCTTGAAGGTATCCGCCCAGGGACTCGGGTGCATGGGCATGTCAGGTTACTACGGGGCTCCGAAACCCGAACCCGAAATGATTGCTTTAATCCAACACGCAGTCCGAAGCGGCGTCACGCTTCTCGACACTTCCGACGTCTACGGCCCACACACCAACGAGATCCTCATCGGAAAGGTACGCTTCACGCACAAACTCCCCTTCGCTTTTGTTCAATCTTCATGCTTCGATTTTACAGTTTGATTGGTTAATTGATTGATTATACATGTTGAATTGACTTGGATTTGGATTAGAACAGGCTTTGAAGGGAGGCGTGAGGGAGAAGGTTGAATTGGCGACCAAATTCGGAATCAGCATAACAGACGGGAACTGGGAGTTCAGTGGCAATCCTGCTTATGTGAGAGCGGCCTGTGAGGCGAGCTTGAAGAGACTCGACGTCGATTGCATCGATCTCTACTACCAGCATCGTGTCGATACTCGTGTGCCAATTGAAGTCACGGTTTGTTTGCATTCTCTTTCTTTAGTCTTTGCATTTTTTCGTTTTTGTCATCCGGTTTTTTCAACTCATGCTGGAAGCTGCAAACTCGTTAATCTCTGGAGTTTACTGGTTTCTACGTTAACGTATGAACTCGATTTTCAAACTCTTGTTAGCTGCAAATTCGGTAAATTCAGTTAAACTCGTTAGTTGACTTTGAGTTGACTGTTCACCTTTTTATATTACAAAAACGTATGAACCTGCTCGTAAACTTCTGCTGCCTGCTCCAAACTCTTACAGAGTTTACAGATTTTGCGATTTACCTTACAAAATCACATGAACTTACTCTTAAATTTGTGCTAATAGTTGGTAGATTTTTTATGATTAGTGACTTTACATATGAACTTCTTAGATTCTATTTTGTTGGACATGGTAAACTTAGGATGTTGATGGATTACATTTCGATTATTTAAATTTTAAATATTATTTAGATCAAATTATTGTCATTTTATATTTTAATTAATTAATTGTATGCTTTTAATCTGTTAGAGATTTTCTTTAAGTTTTTGATTTTGTTGACCTGTTTGAACATCTGCTTATGATAAATGCTAACTTATTTCCATGTTATTGATGATAAGATTGGGGAGCTTAAGAAACTTGTTGAGGAAGGAAAAATAAAGTACATTGGATTGTCTGAGGCCTCAGCCTCAACAATTAGAAGAGCACATGCTGTTCATCCTATATCAGCTGTGCAAGTGGAGTGGTCGTTATGGACAAGAGATGTTGAGGAAGAAATTATCCCGACCTGCAGGTGAGATTTAAACTAAGGGAAAATTTTTTATTTATAATATCTATTATTTGATTTATTTCTCCATGTTGCAAATTGCAACTCTTGACTAAACTGCAAAGTGTTTATCTTAATGACTTCTGAATTGTGTCTGTTATGTTCTCAGGGAACTTGGCATTGGGATTGTTGCCTATAGTCCTCTTGGAAGAGGTTTCTTCTCATCAGGAACCAAGTTAGTTGAAAGCATGGCGCAAGATGACTTTCGGAAGGTTTGTGTTAATTCATGCTATTACAAATATTAATGGTGAACTATAGTTGCTTTTGTCATCCTAATGGTAAATTTTTTCAAGGACTTGGAATGTGAGAGTAAACCAATGACTGCTGATTCTGATCTTATTCTGTCCTCCAATATTTCAGTTGTAGTTTTAGAAGAATGAACTATAGTTACAAGAAGTCTCTTGTTAACATAGTTAAAAAAAAATTGTTGATTAATAGCTCTTGCAATTAACTTCTTAAGACAAAACCATTAGAGCCAGGGAGCTGTTCTGATATATATAGGAGAAAACAAACAAAGAAGGATAATAAGCGTAGCCTGGCAGTGGCCTATCCAGAGTATCGTTCAGTTAAGCTTTTTATGCTACACTACTGACAATACATATAAAACAGAGATTCGGTCTGGAATTATTGAGAAAAAAGATTTATTATGTCATGCTATTTAATACATGTAATCTCATAGCATGGTGCGAGTCCATGACTGTCTTGGCCTTGGTTGATGATGCATCAAGATTTATGATTTGTCGGTCCTGCCTGACACTTAGTCTTTTTTCCACAATTGTGTAGTTCATTATTGGTCGTTTGATATCTAGATATAATCTCATCAGTATGTATTTATTTTACCTTATTGCAGTACCTGCCTAGGTTCCAGCCAGAAAACCTGGAGCACAACAAGACTGTATTTGAGAGAGTTCATGAAATGGCCACAAGAAAGGGATGCACTCCAGCCCAGCTAGCATTGGCCTGGGTTCACCACCAGGGAAATGACGTGTGCCCTATACCCGGAACCACCAAAATTGAGAACTTAAATCAGAATATCGGTGCCTTGTCGGTGAAGCTAACACCGGAAGAAATGGCCCGGCTGGAGTCTTTTGCTGCTGCTGATGCCGTCAAGGGTGATAGATATGGAAGTGTAACAGCTACATGGAAGGACTCTGAGACTCCCCCACTTTCTTCTTGGAAAGCTGCTTAAGGAAGGATACTATGCACATTAATTACTTGATGCTGCATTCAACCTTGAGCAAATTGTTTTGCACCTGGGGCACTCCTTGCTTTAGGATTATGGTTATGTGTTTTTTGAGAGTTTGAAATTTTATGGCAGGTTACTCCATATTTGTATGTTTATGTTTAAATAAGCCGAGTCACCAGACTTATTCGGTTCGTTTTTGTGCTTTGTGGTGTGTGTTACTTGATAAATTAACAACAGAGTTTGAGTGTTTTTTTAATAAAATTGATGTTACATGGAAATGTTGGGCATCTTTGAAATGCACAAGGAATATGATGTTTTTATTGTCAGATATTTTCATATTGGAGGTAATCATATTCAAGGGATATTGTTGACTTGTTAAATACAAAATGTGAGTGTCTCTCTTAGTGAGGAGTTGAATCTTGGTTTATCGCATTATTTGGGAGCAATTCCTTCTGCAAGACTCAATCTCCGTTGATAAAAAATACGGTAATTGTTTTCACAGGGAATGAACCATTTGATTCATATTTGAGTTGGCAACAAAAAAATATAAGTTATCGGGCCGACCATGAAAGCCTCTATAAACTGATGGTATTGATTTGTTTCAACATAGAACAAGCACAAGCTGATAATCTTCATTTTTTTGGCATACGACAAAATGATATTAAGAAAACAAGAGTTTTACATAGTATAATGGGTAACATGCGAATAGAATTGACATAGAACCCAAGAAAAGAAGATAAAGACACAACTTTGATAGACATATGGGAAAAATCATTTACTTAGTGATAAATAACAGTCTCAGTGAAGATTGATTCTTCCATAGGAACTCCTTTATGGAAGTGTCACAATAACAGATGATTCTTTCACAATGATGAAGACCTAACCTTTTGTATTTGTAGAGGAAAATATCCCCCAAAAAAATATTAAGAGAAGTTGAGGATTCATAAATAGAATTTAAGTATTGCCCGTTGCATGTTTTACCAATAACAAGTCCTTTTTTATACCAAATATTTTAACAAGTTCATATGAGAGATTCTGATAAGAAAGCAACCAAACCAAAGGGATCTGGATAGGAGACATGAGATAGATAAATGTTCTAAAGATTCCTCAACTTCATACCTAAATAGGCAAAGCCCAAAAGAATTGATGTTTTGTTTCCTCATAACATCACAAGAGGGCAAGACATTAACAGAGAGATGACCTTCATAACACGAGTTCTCAATTTATTTTGATCTTTTTAATAAAAATTAAATGGGTTACATTTTTTTTCTGCTAAAGCACAATTATTCTGCTAATAAAAACAATCATATTTATGATATAATTAGATATTAAATGTCGATACATTCGGAATGATTCCAACTTTGATAACTTCTCTCTTATGTTTTAAAAGTGGGACATTCAATAGGAAAAGTCAATGGTGACTATTCTTATTCATTACTCTAGTGATGTAATCATTTGAAAAACTGTTGAGAGAATACATTCTGACAACATATATTTATGATTGGATAAACATTAGATTCAGATTATATTTATTCTGTTAAAAAAAAATTTTTATTCACAATATAATTTAAATGGGGTTATTAAATGTTAAAATGTGTAATCTAGCGAATTTTTTTTTATCTAAAACTTGAAGAAAGTTGTTAGGATGTTCCTGTGGTGGTAGGTAGCTCGAAGTTTCAAGCTTAACCTAATATAGTAGACACTTGTACTCAATCTTGCTCTCTCTTCTGTATCACTCACTGTAATAGCTCTCATCTCGATTCTCAGAAATGGCGAAAGTGGGAAGGATCAAGCTCGGGTCACAAGGCTTGGAGGTTTCGGCGCAGGGACTCGGGTGCATGGGCATGTCCGCTTTCTATGGTGCTCCGAAACCCGAACCCGACATGATCGCCCTCATCCATCACGCCGTACAAAGCGGGGTCACATTTCTCGACACTTCCGACATCTACGGCCCACACACCAACGAAGTCCTTCTCGGAAAGGTTTGTTCCCCTTTCCTTTTGTTGATTCTTCATGTTGTTCGCTCCGATTTGTATTTAATAGTTTGGTAGGAATTCAATTTATTGGGTTAGGCATTGAAGGGAGGTGTGAAAGAGAAAGTTGAATTGGCCACCAAATTCGGAGTCAGCTTTGCCGATGGGAAGAGAGAGATCCGTGGTGATCCTGCATATGTGAGAGCGGCTTGTGAGGCGAGCTTGAAGAGACTCGACGTCGATTGCATTGACCTCTATTACCAGCATCGTATTGATAATCGTGTGCCTATTGAAGTCACGGTTTGTTCGCGTTCTCTTTCTATCATACTTTGATTTTCCATTTGCGAGTTTGTTTCCCTTCGTTCCAACCAAACAGACACAGTCTCAACACGTACCATACGATATTTCTGTTACATAAAGGAATTGATGTTCTTTAATTCTTGGAATTGTTAACTTGTTTGAAGTTTGAACATCTTTTTAATGATTGATACATGGTAACTTATTTCCATATTATTGATCATAAGGTTGGGGAGCTTAAAAAACTTGTTGAGGAAGGAAAAATAAAATACATCGGATTGTCTGAGGCCTCAGCCTCAACAATTAGAAGAGCACATGCTGTTCATCCTATAACGGCCGTGCAATTGGAATGGTCCTTATGGGCAAGAGATGTGGAGGAAGAAATTGTTCCAACCTGCAGGTGAGATTTAAAGTTTTAAACTACTGAAATTTTTTTATTTATAATATCTTTTTTTTTGCCAACTTTTTATTTAAAATATCTATTATTTCTCGTTGTTGGAACTTGGAACTCTTCACTAAACTGCAACAAGTGTTATCTTCATGAATTTTGACTCAGGGAACTTGGCATTGGAATTGTTTCTTATAGTCCTCTTGGACGAGGATTCTTCTCGTCAGGAGCGAAGTTAGTTGAAAACCTGACACATGATGACTTTCGGAAGGTCTGTCTTAATTCATGCTATTCCAAATATGAATGATGAACTATAGTTGCTTTTGTCATCCTAATGATAAATTAATTATTTTCAAGGCCTTGGAATGTGAGAGTAAACAGTTGTCTGTTCATTCTGATCTTATTCTACCCTCCGATATTTCAGTTGTAGCTTTAAAATAATGAACTATATTTAAAAGAAATTGTGTTTTTTTCCCCAAAAAAGGAGTTAAAAGTAATTGATTAATAGTGTTCACAATCAATTTCTATAGAAGAAAAAAGAACGAACAAACAAACAACGGCAAGGCTTTGTTCCACCAAGTGGGGTTAGTTACATGAATCACCTGATGCCAAAGATGATAGGCCCAACTTGGTTATGGCCTGCTCAGAGTATGGTTTAGTAATTTCTTATCTTTTTATGCTTAACTACTGACAGTACATACAGAGACTCGGTCTGGTTCATTCCACTGTGTCAATGTGAGATGTTTAACATTTGCTGCAAATAACACGTTATTTTAATTCAAAATGTTACGTATGGGGAAAAAACAATAGCATGTTGCTTTAAGTGTCTTTCGGTTCATCCTACAGGGTCCTTGTGAGATGTTTAGCATGTGCTGCAAATAACACATAATTTAAATTCAAAATGTTAGGGATGGATAAAGGTTATTAGCATACGTTCCCATCTAGAGACAAGATGTTTTTGAACTCACAAGTACTTTATATCTTCAATAAGGTATATTGCATCAACGTGCAACCATTATATCTATTATGATATTATATGAAGTTATGGCTACGAAACATAAATGTGGAATATTTATTCTCAGAACATGCTATGAGTCCAGGACCTTCTTAGCCTTTCTTGGTGATGCATCAAGATTTATAATTTTTCCTACTTGACACTTTGATCCAATTTAAACGAGAGAAAAAATTATCCATACTTGCAATGTTCATTATTGGTGGATTGACGTTCTAGATATACTCTCATTGGTATTTGCTCTTTGCGTGATTGCAGCATCTGCCTAGATTTCAGCCTGAAAACCTGGAGCACAACAAGACTATATTTGAGAGGGTTAATGAAATGGCTACCAAAAAGGGATGCACTCCATCCCAGCTAGCATTGGCCTGGGTTCACCACCAGGGAAATGACGTGTGCCCGATACCCGGAACCACCAAAATCGAGAACTTGAATCAGAATATCGAGGCTTTGTCAGTTAAGCTAACACAAGAAGAAATGGCAGAGCTGGAGTCTTTTGCCGCTGCTGATGCTGTGAAAGGTGATAGATATGGGAGTGGAGTAGCTACATGGAAGGACTCTGAGACTCCCCCACTTTCTTCTTGGAAAGTTGCTTAAGGGCATGCCATGCACATTAAGGACTTGGTGCTGCAACCTTGAGCAAACTGTTCTGTACGTGGACCGTGCCTTGCTTGCCTTGGTATCTTGTTGTATCGATCCTCTTAGGTTGTATTATGTGTTCTGGAAGTTGTCTGAATTTAATGGCAAGTAAGTCCTTATGCGTATGCAAGTCTAAATAAGCCGAGCCGCTTGGCATTTCAAAACTTGTCACTTGATATATTAATACCATAGTTAAGTTTTTTTTTATGACATTGGTATTGGATGGAAATGTTGGGGGTCTTTTATGCACAAAAGACAATGAATACGACCATTGCTTTCACTGGCAATGACCCATTCGATTGGGCCTCTGAAGATGAAAGGCTCTATGAAGTGATGCTATTTAACTGGGTCAAGGAAAATTGAATCTGTTGGTACGGTTGCTTTGGGTCAATTACACTTAAGCCTCCTTACTTTTGGTTTTTTGGGGCCAAATAGTCTCCATACTTGTTGATGCAATTCAGTTCACGTTTTTGATTCATTTCTACTTTAGCCTAAGGCTAAGCAACGGGTGGAATGCAGGAGATGCTTTGCGGTCCCTTTGCTTGCCAGTTGCCTTAGTTTAGCTATTTAGGTTTGAAACTTTGAATAATTGAAGTGATGATTTAAAATTTGTACCAGTCAATCAACATTAATTTTATGACAAAATTTGATAATATTACTCCATTTTAAAATTTTTAGGGTGACTTGGAAAAAAACTTTCAAAGAACCATCACTTATAAGCAAAAACTTCTAAGGCAAATTTATATTTTAATTAACCCTTTAAAATTTAGGAAGAATTATGTTTAATTATGGACCAAATTCATTGGTGACTTCCCATCATTCTTGTAAATTTGTATTGCCTAAGTGATAGATAGTGTTAAATATCTTTCTTTTGGCCTTTCGAACTCGTGGCTTGATGGTGAAAGGGTTTTGCCTTCACTCCCTGGAATTCGAGTTCGAACAAGGCCAGTACACACAACGACCACAACAATAAATATCTTTCTTTTTATTTTAAATGTGTACCCGGTGTTCTAGGCCTACCCCTCTCACAATACAGAGGCCTAATGTTAAATATCTTTTTAGTTATAAATTTTTGTTATGTTAATAATAAATACCCAGAATTTTACTAATAAATTTGCGTTATGTGAGTATTAATTATTAGTTTGAGGACATTGTTCCAAAAATTTATAAAAATTCCATGATTGTTGCTAATCCATTGGTCTCATTGTTCAAAAAGAGAAACAGTGAATGATGATATCACTAATGATTTCAGATTTCTTTCCATATATGATAACACAGTCTAAAATTGTCACTCTTATATCAGAGGTTGAAATCCATCAAGTTTGGCATTCTTGAATAATCCCTTTTCTCACTATATATTGACAATGGAAGTGAAAAAGCTCCTCACAATTCTGAGATATGGCCAAAGTCGGTAGAATCAAGCTTGGTTCACAGGGTTTTGAGGTTTCGGCTCAAGGCCTTGGGTGTATGAGCATGTCTGGCTTCTATGGAGCTCCGAAACCTGAACCCGATATGATCGCCCTCATCCGCCACGCCGTCCAAAGCGGCGTCACTTTCCTCGACACCGCCGATGTCTACGGCCCGCACAGCAACGAGATCCTTCTCGGAAAAGTATGATCAATGCCAAGTATATTTATTGCCCATACGTACAATTGAGACTTCTGCATGCAGTTGTTTGAATTAATATTTGAAACTTATGTTCTAATATCAATGTAAGTTTTGTGTGATTAGATTTTGTGATGGATTGATTGGATACATACATATATATATATATATATGGATTCATTGGGATGTATAGGCTTTGAAGGGAGACGTGAGGGAGAAGGTTGAGCTGGCCACCAAATTCGGAACGATCCTGGTCGGCGCCGGCAAGGTGGAGGTCCGGGGAGATCCACAGTACGTGAGAGCCGCCTGTGAGGCGAGCTTGAAGAGACTCAACATTCACTGCATTGATCTCTATTACGTTCATCGCATAGATCCTACAGTCCCTATTGAAGTCACGGTCTGCCTTCTCTTTTGCTTTCCCTCCTCTTCTCCGTCTATTGAGTTTTGTCTCAAATTACGTACATGTGTGTCTACGGAGTTAAGGTATAAATTTGTTCGGTAATTTTTTGCTTACGAGCCATTTGGTTCTAGAAGATTTTAGGGTGCGATATTGCATTGAAAGTTTCAAAACATTGTGTAATATTACCTCACCCAGCTTAAAAACTACAATTAATGGTTAAAATTTTGACGTCAACCATTAACATTTTTTAACAGTAAGAGGTGATATTGCACCCTTTAAACACTTTCGGGGAAATCTTGACTTCAAAAAACCTTTGAGAATATTGCTCCCTCCATAGCAAATTCACAATTTAATCCCATATAAAATAAGATATTATTGTAACCACCCATCTGTTTTATGTTAATTACACAAACATTCCCCATATTTTGAAAACATAATTATTAGTCCAAATCGTTAGCACTATTAAATAATACTGTAAAATGATTGTAAAAATATATTTTAAATTAAACTGATGGTATTATTCCTTCTTGAAATGGAAAAAAAATGTATTAATGCATAACTAAGTCAACATGTACATGAAACAGGCAACAGGTACATGAAATGTAATGCATAAAATTATTAATATTCTTTAATTTTTGCATAAAAAATCGATTTATAGCAATCCCTACTTAGAAATTTTATTGGGACAAAAAGATTAGAATTGAATTATAACAAGTACCGATATTTTCTATATATACAACATACTGGGTCCTCCCCGGTTAATAAAATATTTAGATAAGAACTTTTTACCAATTTTTTTATTTTTATATATGAAAATTTACACACAAACACACATTTATATGTGTGTGTGTGTTTGATAACTGTGTACTTATATTTCCAAATTTTCTGTTTTTTTAATCTAAGATTGGAGAGCTTAAGAAACTTGTTGGTGAGGGAAAAGTAAAATACATTGGATTGTCTGAGGCCTCAGCCTCAACAATTAGAAGAGCACATGCTGTTCATCCCATTACAGCTGTGCAATTAGAGTGGTCCTTATGGTCAAGAGATGTTGAGGAAGAAATAATTCCTACCTGCAGGTGAGATTAATAATTTGAACTATACAAATATTTTCATGGGAAACTTAGCAACAGATCCCAAAATAGAGGAATTAATTAATAAAAGGTTCTAAAAATTGGTAAAATTATCATCATGTCACAGTAATAGTTGGTCCGGTTGTCATTAACAACCTCACCAGCCGTCAATAACAACCGGAACAGTTACTGTTGAGACCTGATGTTAATTTTACCAATTTTTGGGACATTTTGTTTATTAATTGAGTTACTCGGGATCTGATTGTAAATTTGCCAATTTTTATTTATAATAATATTTAAATATCTCTTATTTAATTGGGATTTTCTTTTTAATTCACCTACAACTAGTTCCTAGCTTTATATAGCCTCTGATATTATTGCTTGGTATTATTCTAAGGGAACTTGGCATTGGAATTGTTGCATACAGTCCTCTTGGACGAGGATTCTTCTGTTCAGGAACCAAGTTAGCTGAAAACTTCACACAGGATGATGTTAGGCAGGTTTGTGTTAATCCATGCCTTAATTACAAATATTTATACATTATGAATCATGCGGTCTGTTTGAAAAAGCGGTGGAGAAGTGCTTTTACCATTTACGAGGTAAATGTGTGAAGGAGATTATCCCAATTTACGGAAAAACACTGTTGAACGTACTTTTGGGGTGTTCAATCGCTTTACCAAACACCCCACACATGTAGTTGCATTATTTGTTATTATCATGTTAAACAAAGTAGCCTTATATAATCTTAACAGTGTATTAATCTTTATGCTCTTAAACAAACAAGGGTCATTATTGGTATGCTTATTGTCATCTTCTTACAGTTATATATAATCTGTAATATGATTAATTTTAATTTTATTTAAACCGATGTAGAAAAAAAATTAATCCAGATATATGCTGAGTGAGAACCGTGTCATCAGCTACTAATAACATTTCTTTTACATATTAATAAATTATGAGTATATGGACCTATACTTATAATTGAGAGAACCATAAGAATTCAAAAAGAAAAAAGAAAAAAGAAAAAAAATTATAGGAACTAGCATATTAATTTTTTTCCATATCATCTAATGACCCTTGTTTTTACCCAACCATGACCCTTGTGCACCACATACACATATAATCTTATCAGTATTTGTATGTTATTGCAGTATTTTCCTAGGTTCCAACCAGAAAACCTAGAACACAACAAGACTATATTTGAGAGGGTTAATGAAATGGCTACAAGAAAGAGATGCACTCCATCCCAGCTAGCTCTGGCATGGGTTCACCACCAAGGAAACGACGTGTGCCCCATACCTGGAACCACGAAATTCGAGAACTTCGATCAGAATATTGGTGCCTTGTCGGTGAAGCTAACGCCGGAGGAGATGACAGAGCTGGAGTCTCTTGCTGATGCTGTGAAGGGTGATAGATCATATGGGGTTGGAGTATCTACATGGAAGGAATCTGAGACTCCCCAACTTTCTTCTTGGAAAACTGAGTAATCAAGTAACATAGTAACTAAGTAGCATTGATTACTTGATGTTGCATGAAAACTTGAGCAAACTTAATCAGAACAAAAAGACCTTGCCCTTGGAGTTTGCTGTGTTGTTATACCAAAAATCTACTAGCTAGGTTTTATGTTTTATGTATCTTTTTGACAGTTGATTGAATTTTATTTGCAGTTGGCTCTATGTATTTCTAAATAAGCCAAGACACTAGAGTACTCAAATAGGGTCATTTGACTTACCCTATAAATGTTTGTCAGCATTGAGTTACATTATCTGCTGATCTATGAGTGTTGTTTAATGTTGTTGAAATGGCCCCCCAAAATGATATATCTTGTATATATTACTAATTACATGTCTCCTCATACTCGAAATATTTATGTTTAAAACACTATCAACAGTAAATGTAAGTACATCTCCTAATATGAATTTAAATATTAATTCTTCACATTCTGACAAACTTGACCCATTCTCATTGGTAAAGTTACCATATCTTGTGTAAGCTCAAGGTATCAACAACTAGTAGCAGTGATTAATCCCCTTACATCATAAACTTCCCGAAGGGTTTAAATACTGGTGATGAGACCCTCTCCATACGTACTGCCAAGAATTGAATCCCTGACTAGATGCTTAAGGAATCCAGTTAAGTGCTAACTATGGTTAAAGTTACCATATTTAAAACAAAACATTGCATCTTATGAAGTGAAAAATGAAAAATGTATCAAACTTTTAATAAAAGCAACTTTGAATGAATATAATTAATACCCACTTGGTGATTTATATAATAAGGATAACTCATTTCTTGAAAGAAAACATGTCTTGCAATAGGGATCCGAGGGAATTTATATGTGTGCATTCTAATAAATGAGTCAAGGGCAGCAAATTTGACTGGCTTGGTGAATAATTGAAGGCTAAGGCAACTTCTAGAAGAAGATTGGATACGTAGCGAGGGACAAAGGGATATGGATATAATTTATTATATTACTTTTCTCATAGTTAATTGATAGCCTTAGCAAGTCAAATGTAAAAGGCTTTTGGTGACAAGAATATTGCATTAATTGATGAAATCTCCAATAAAATAAACAATTTAAAAAGTCTTGCAATTCTCCACATAATGTTCCCGTTTGGTAATATGGTGAGAAGTATTTTTATGCAAGTTGAGGTAAATATATGAAGTAGATTATCTCGTTTTACGAAAAATACTGTTAAACGTGTATTTGACTTTTCCAAACACTCCAACAAAATATTGGCTTTTGGCCTTTTGTAGTGGAAGAAACATGGGTCTCTGCACATGTACTCCCTAATAATAATTGTAAGGAAAATAGGAAAGTAAAGCAACCTAGACTTCGGCAGTAGAGCCTAGAGCCTTACAAGGAAAAAAGCCTTCAAACTAAAGCAACAAGAGACCATGATAATTACATGGGTTTAACGAGAGTTGAGTTAAAAGAGTTGAATTAAGTTTTTAGTGAATGAGGTTAATCACTCATAATGTGACGAATTAAAATTCGAATCCCTGGTGGGAGATGCACCCACATTCAGTGTTTAATAGTGCCTTAAATATGATTGCATCGAGTGAGATGATATATCTGCTTGAACAAAAGAACATGTCTTTGGAAGCCTTCCTTGTGCATATTTGAGAAATCTTTCCTACATCAGTGCATGCAAGTCAAGACAAAAATATCCTGAAATTTGTAAATTCTTCTTGGATTCTGTAAACTCTTCTCAGAATCCGTAAACTTATTTCTCCTAACGGATTCCCAAACATACAAATATACATAACCCAAGACTGCAGTATAAAACCAAAAAAAAAAATCAGATTTCCCCTTCATTGGTATTTGGGAATTATCTGTATGGAGTTGCAGGTTGAAATAAACCATACTTGATATATCTCTAACCTATCAACTAGCTAAACACACTCATGGAATTACAGGGAACTACTGCATCTTTCGTCAGTTATCAGGAGATGGTTGGTGATGAACTTGTCTAGATCTTTTAGATACTTTTATGATGTATTGGTTGTGAAGCATTAATAGCATTCAGATTTCCACTCCAAAAAAAAAATTTATTTGCAAATTTATACTGCTTCACATGTGCAGGATCGGGCCATGGTTCACCTCACCCCAATGGTTGAATGTTTAGGGTCGGGCTTTGGCCCAACTCAATATTTAAAAAAGATATGAAAAATAATTTTATTCATCAGCAGAAAAATATAGCTAACATCATTCAAATGCAAAATAAGTTTCTCATAAATTTAATATTAGGATCAAAAGTGATCATTTTAAAAACCTTGAGGAAAGATAAATATATCAAATGGAATGTATAACGTATATACATACACTTTCAATGACGAACCATTTGCTTGTACTTCCTTCTAAGCACAGACAGCCTTCTCTGAATGGGAAGCTTTTCATCTCTTCTCCCTAGTTTATCCAAATAATATACAATTTTCTTCAGGGTAACCATGACCCCCTCACTCCCGTGCCGTAATTCTTTCTCTTGGATATTCAGGATCCTTCTAAGCAGCTTCAACATTTCACTATCATCCTTACCTAGTTTCGCTTGAATGGACACCAAACAATCCAAAGCCTCCCCCGCCATGCATCACAAATAGTACATTGTAAACAGTGAAACTCAGTCAAATTATATGAAGAATGACTATGTTAGTCGTATCCAATGGGGGAATATTAACATTTTAGTTTTTATAGTTTTGATTTGGTTTTAATTCAGTTTTTAAACTTCAACTCAGTGCAACTCAATGCCTATATTTTTAACTCAATTGAATCTCAGTATCTAAACTTTAACTCACTGCAACTCGATCTCTATAATTTAAACCATTAAAAGCATTAGTTCCTAAGCTTCACAAAATATTCAGTTTTTAAACTTCAACTCAGTGCAACTCAATGCCTATATTTTTAACTCAATTGAATCTCAGTATCTAAACTTTAACTCACTGCAACTCGATCTCTATAATTTAAACCATTAAAAGCATTAGTTCCTAAGCTTCACAAAATATTCAGTTTTTAAACTTCAACTCAGTGCAACTCAATGCCTATATTTTTAACTCAATTGAATCTCAGTATCTAAACTTTAACTCACTGCAACTCGATCTCTATAATTTAAACCATTAAAAGCATTAGTTCCTAAGCTTCACAAAATATTCAGTTTTTAAACTTCAACTCAGTGCAACTCAATGCCTATATTTTTAACTCAATTGAATCTCAGTATCTAAACTTTAACTCACTGCAACTCGATCTCTATAATTTAAACCATTAAAAGCATTAGTTCCTAAGCTTCACAAAATATTCAGTTTTTAAACTTCAACTCAGTGCAACTCAATGCCTATATTTTTAACTCAATTGAATCTCAGTATCTAAACTTTAACTCACTGCAACTCGATCTCTATAATTTAAACCATTAAAAGCATTAGTTCCTAAGCTTCACAAAATATGTAGTTCTATTTTTTTAAAATACAGGGAGTCACATTTTAAATGGTTAAAACTATAGCGATTGAATTACTAATGAGTTAATTCAAGACCAAGTTTTAATTAAATCAAAACTATATGGACCGTATCGCACAAGTTAAAGTTTAAAGACTAGTTTACAAAAGAGTCAAAACTAAAAGGACAAAAAAACTAATTTTCGCTATATAATAGAAGTACATGGAAGCTATCTTACCGACAGGAAGAGAATCTTCTCCAAATGCTTTCTCACGTATGCGCATAGCCTCCAGGGCAAATTGCTCAGCCTCTTCATCTTGTTTTAGATTGTAGAGAGTAACTGCAAGGTGCAACATTGGGAAAGTGATGAACTGGTCATCAGTCCCCATCTTCTTTGTCACGATTTTCAAACTTCTTCGGAGCAAGCGCTCGGCCTCTACATAATTCTTTGATTGCGAATATGAAGTTGCAAGGTTCATCATGTGTATCACTAAGTCAGGATGCTCATTTCCCTTGTACCTCTCTGTGATTAATACACATTCCTCAAATAACGCCCTGCCTTCGTGTCCTCTATAGGAGTTACATAATAAATCAGCGTATGTCAAACAGGGCATCACAAGTATAAAGCTTCAACGCGTTAACCAACCACCATTAAGAAAATGTTGAATCCAATCTTTCCTTGAGATACTTGGTAACAACGAAAGAAAATAATCATTGATAAGCAGTTATAAAAATCAAAATGTATGACCAAAAACATAATAAAATGTTTCATTCACAACACTAATGGCATGGAGAAGACAGATATACCTCCCAACAGCGTGTAGTAATTCAGCCAGATCCACCCTCATCTTCTCCATAATGCTGTCATCCAGTGACATGTAATTTGATTCCTTCAGGATCTGAAGGGCCCTCTTGTACAAATGGATTGCTTCATCCACCTTCCCTGCATAAAATGTTGCACATAAATCAATGCCACTATTTTTTCTCAAGAATAATCAGTGTAGAGAAGAGACAGAAGTTGGATGCCATTTTGCATATTGATGATCTAGAAGGTGCACAACTTTGAAGTTCTATACATTACTTAAAGCCAACTAAACTGCTTACGTGGATGTGGCATTCATTCCACCATCCTTGTGCATGTTAGGTCATAAGATCCATTATGAATCAAAGAACCCCCTATACCATGTTCATCCTTAAAATATCTATTTAAAAGTTAAAGTCCCTTTATTAAGGGGGAAACCATCAAATAAAAATGAGAAGGAACAGAAACAAAGGTTAAACAAAAGGAAAAAGAAAAAAAAAAAAGAATGTCACGAGCAAGATCATAGACTTACCATGAGCACATTTCACCTGGGCCAGGGAACTCATAGCCATTCCACTTCTACCATCATTTTGTCCATAAAATGATGTATATATGTTCAGAACTCTTCAAAAAGGGGAAAAAATAAGAGGAGGAAGAAAGAAAGAAAGAGAAAAAAATAAAGTGAATATGCAAGAAGACAAAGCCACTGGTGCAAAGAAAGAAGGGGTGCATAAAACAATAATAGGAAGTTTAACCTTGTAAAATGAGCTTCTGCATCAACGGCTCTTCCTTCTTTAAGTAAAAGGTTGCCAAAGGTACAACCAAATCCTTGCTTTCAGCGCCTCTACTTGATTCCAGGAGAGTGATAGCATACCGGTACATTTCCATTGCTTTTGTTGCTTTTCCGTCAGAACCATAAACTTTAGCCATACCCAAATAGGGTGTGACAAGGAAAGTACTATCCTTGCCTAGAAGAAAATGGCCCTTTTAACCCATGTAACAGTGTCAGGTTCAGCACAAGAACAATTATCATATACTACAAATTAATCAAATTAACTGACTGTGACTTTATTAGTGACATAACAGCAACATTTTACTCTCCAAGAACTTTGCTAGAAAAATACACTCACCATAGGTCCTTTCCAAGATGTAAATAGCCCTTTGATATGCGTCGAGTGATTTTTCAAAGTTCCCCAAAGCTGAATACATGCTTCCCATATGCACAAGAATTGAATCTAGACGTGGTGCATCATCCTTCAAGGTGTCAACAACTTCCTTCATCTGACCATACATGAACAAGTTAGAGAAAATCGAAGCCGAATAGTAATTAAGTTTAGAGGGCAGAATCAACAAAAGTGGACGAAAATGTGTGCTTTTGCAGAAGATATTTGATGAAGAAATAAATGCAAAATCCATAATCTCCTTTAATGATCTAATATGCACACTACTTAAAATGATCGTTTACAAATTAAAGCAACATGAATAAATGTCTTGGTAAAAAAGCCACACAGGACACCATTTTCATGTATGGGAAATCACAGTCGTCAGAATTATGCAGATGGCTTATACATGTTTGTGCTAAATTTATTTCTCACAAATCACATAACTGGTGCTACCTCCTGAATCTCCTATGTATTAAACATGATATGGACTCGCAGTTATTAATAATAAGCTGAAAAACTATTTCTGCAACAGATAAAATGTTGTTCAGAATTTTTAACCCAAGGAATCTCCAACATATACCAAAATGACAGCGTAAGTGTAAAAGACGTACCACATTCAGTAGAGAATCAACAAACCTGAAGTCACCAACAGCCATAAAACCTAGTGCTATGATGTCCAGAACAGCAGCTTCTTCTACGCCTTTAGTCCCTCCACCTAGCCTCTCATTTACCATTTCATAATTTGCCTTAAGCAAATCTGTAGCATCATTTTTGTTTCCCATCCTAATCATTCGTTTGGTATCATCAAATAATTCTTGTAACTGTCTCTCAAAATCATCCATGCTGTAGAAGGGATCAATTTGAAGAATAAGCAATACGGCAGGCATTAGCAGAAGAGAAAGAAGTTATAAGAAATTTACCGATTACCACCTCTGATAGTTATCTGGAAACGAAGAGGTGGCACCAACACCATTTTCAGGGCCTTTTCCACCAGGTTTCAATGACCCAATTGAAGATCTTGCGACACAACACCGAGCAACAATCTTAATGGGCATAATGTAAAGCTTGAGATTGTATTTCTGATTTTTCTTACAAAGTGGGAAACATGTCATGAATTTCTGATCACAGACTGAAAGCTCATGCAGAGCTTCCCTGTTTGTCCATACACGATGACAGGAGCTAGTCCAAACCATTACAAATTATTGTAATAACTAATAAGTAATGTACACAGTCTGATCAAGCTTTGGCATTGAAAATGGAATTTTTTTTTTTGGGGGGGGGGGGGCGAGAGGATGATTGCTTTTAACTTGTATAAAGCTCCAAGAAAAAATTGAATTGGGATTTACTCAAAGACCTTCCAAATTTTTTGAAATATACTCGATGGATCAATCAATGAACAACAGACGGATAACGCTTCACGTTTCCTTAAACATCATATAACCAACGTGAATCCAAATCCTTATAGTTTAGAGCATAATTCAGCGACAAACAGTCTCCCCTTAACCAGATTGATTAACTTCAAACTGGAGACTACGCGGCTTAATATGCTATACCACTAAATCTCATAAAATGACAACTAACCTTCTCAAAATCAACAGGTTGCATTGAAAAACTTAATATTAAACAATGATGTGAAATGAAAATAAATAAAAACCAATATTTTTTGGAATTACGTAAAGTTCATCTGCAATTTTTCCATGGTTTTCAATGCACTCCTTTTGAAATACCAAATTTAAGCCGAACCTCAAAATGTGAGTTCACCATTCCCCAAAAAAATGAAAGGCGTAACAATATTAGACCACCCTATTATCTAATAGCACTTCTGCAGACATGGGGGTGACTTGACTAGTATTGAAGTGAAATACATTGATATTCTAGTTTTATGTTTTCATCACAATCTCAAGTCGTGCGGTGCATTCGTCGAACCAATTTATTTAAGAATGCAGTGCCTTTTCCTACACAGAATTGCTTGTAGCCATCACTTTTTCCCCTGCATGTGTGTTCATATCAAACTCATACGCATGGACTCCTCACTCTCTTACCGTAGCTCAATTATTAAATTCGATTTTTTTTTTCAAGTTCTAGCTGTTCCTATCATAAATGATATGCCATTGAAAGAGCAATTGTCATTACTCATGAGCTTGTGGTGGAAGAAGCAAAGAAGGATACCCTTTCAAAATAAAAATGATACAAAAAAGCAACAATTCATGTTACAGAATAAAAAGAAGTTAAACAAAACAGACTAGAGGACTATTCTTTAGAAACTAAAACGAGTAGAAACCCATGAGAGCGAGCGAGCGAGCCACTAAAAGAAGGGGAATGAGAAAGGAAGCTTCCACGTAAAAGAGGTGTAAAGTAGAGAGAGCTCGTTGTGAGACTTCAAAATACTCTGGTGCAAAGATGGACCCTCAGCTTTTTTCTATCCTAACAAAAATAGTCTGGGAATGTTGCTATTTGAGTGAGACTCCAAAACATGGTACACAGGAAATTTCATAAAAAAGCTTTAAACTGTTTCAGCTGTGCTTGCTACGGCCATAGAAGAAGTAATTATCCCCACAGCAACACTCACATCCAACATGCAGAGCGAGAAAGCAGAAGAAGAAAGGGATCAAACGAAGAATAAACAAACAGAACATACCTGTGCCCAGCAAGATCGAAACGCGGGAAATAGCGTAGCTCACTCATCAAACGGTCATTAAGGAATCATGCCATAAAAAAAATGTAAGGTCGTTCAGCACACGTGAGAATTCGAAGCCTTCGTCGCCGGAGGAAGAGTTCATTGACTGGATAAAAGGTGTTGAAGAGGATGAAATTGGGGCAGCAATCTGATTTGGGCTGCAATTGGGGCGACCCAAAAAAGCTTTCTCACCCAATATATTAAATGAATCGGACGCTAAAGAAGGCCCAATAGCGGGAAAACTGACTCAAATGGGAGAATTACAAAGTTAACAAGTGAACCGTAAAACAATGGTTTTACAGTACAAACGGTTGGTTAAATCAAGTGGTAAGTGACTTATTCCAACTTAAATAAGGTTTCAAATTCGAGTAATTGTGTATGCAGTAGTCACCGTTGGGAGACACCCACCATTTCTAGATGCGCGACGCTGGTCGGGTCCGGATTAGTCAGGGTGAAACTCCGGACACCGAACGGGAAATAAAACAAAAAAATGGTTTTATAGTCACCCAGGGTTGTATCCAACGGAAAAGGATAATTTCTTATAACGTAATGAATCAAATTTTAAATCCCAATTAGAAGATGTGCCCACATTGAAAACCTGATAGTGCTTTAAACATGATTATCTCGAATAAATGGATATATGTGTTGTAGCAAAAAAATGGCTTTTATAATCTAGTGCTACGAAAACTCTCCTATAAGTAGGATGTGGCAGGATCAATATTGCTTATAACTAAAAAAGGGTTAACTGAACCAAAAAAAAAATTGATTCCAAAAGCCATTTAAACCAAAATAATAAGGAGAATAAAGGATGTTTGGATAAAAATGATATATCTATCAGAAAAAATAGTTTGAAATATTATATTCAACATCAAAGTAAACAGCTTATTTAACTTATATTAGCCAATAAATATAACTATTCGATATGTATTTAAAAACATTTTCCCAGTCCGTCTCCTCTGACAAAGTTATTGTTCATAGTCCATTTAGTGCAGGCCGGCTCTTGAGCATCAAAGATAAAAGGCAGTCCATTTTTCCAACTCTTCATGGCTTTGAGCCTTATTCTTGGTAATAAGTGGACTCCAAAAATTTCTTCTTTTAGATTTTCCCTCTCCTTCTTTCTTTTAAATTGAAAAACTTCACCATCAGGATTTAGATATAGTAGAATGGGTTTATCTCTTGTAATATGCTGAATCAATATTTGAATTCCCGTTAGAAAATATGCCCGAATTTAGTGACTAACAGTGATTTAAATATGATTGTCTTCGATAGGAGAATACTTATACTTAGCAAAAAAATAAATTTTTAGAATACGTATTATTATTCTTTAATTAATTTTTAGGTTACTACTATAAGAGTCAGATAACATTTTTGGAGAGAGAAATATAGCTAAATAGCTTATATATTTACTATTTGTTCCAAAATAATTTTTCTGACTTATAAAATAATATATAATTTACTGATACACATAAGTATTTCAGAATATATTATAATTAAATAATTTATTTCTCTTTTTGAGTCTCTTCAAAAGGGTCAATCAACTCTTATATTAAAAACTTAATGTAGTATTATTAACAACTTTGTTTCGACCATTTTCACCGTAAAATGTGATATTCTATGTTCATAACACTCGTCTCAAACAAGATAATGAAACAAAACAAAATATATTAATAGATATCCACAATATGTTTCTTATGGTTACTGGGTTCATGAATCATGGTCGACAAACACTACTAGCTACAAGTCCCATGACACACACACACACTCTCTCTCTCTCTCACCAAGTTCTTCTTCTACCTCGTAAACCGTAAAAGCACATTTCCATCGCTTTCTCAAACGGGCACTTAACTCAATATCTATATTCATGGTGCTACACAAAAGCAACAAAAGATCAAAGGAAGGGAGGGATGTAACTTGCCTATTTGACCAAAGATTTGATTTGAGAGTTTTAAATTTTTTAAAAATAAGTAAATGAGTGGACTTATTGAGGGGTAGCTGGCCAGCTCGGGTTGTGGTGGTAAGTGTGCTTATTATGAAGTAGAACAAGTAAACAAAGTTTGAATTTCTCATGTTTTAAATTTTTGTTTATTTTCTTATGAAACTTAGTCATAGTTTAAAGCCTTTAAATTAAATCTATTTGCATTTTTTAAATTTATTAAAAAATAAATTGTATCCTTTTCAATCTCATTAGGGATTATAGAGACAGAGATCTAACCAAAGGTTATAGAGACAGGAATCTACTCCTCTTTTTTTTTCTTTTTTAGGAAATATAGGAATCTACTATTCTATTTTTAGGAAAAATATTATCTGCCTACACTTATAAGTTGTTAAATGATCACTCATTTTATTATTTTCATTAAGAGAAATTTTGAAAGCTTTAAGATTTTTATTTATAATACATTTTTAAAAAAATATAGGAAGTAATTAATATTTCTTCTAAGAAATATCCCTTTGCAAAATTACTTTTAATTAAGGAAGGGTATATTTAATTAAAGGTAATGACGGTAAGATTCAATATTTAAGTATATCTAATGATAAAAGTTTTTAAATAAAATAAAATTTCTAAAAGGAGTATGCTTATTAAAAAAATTTAATAATAATAATAATATTATTATTATTAACAAGCGTTATTCTCCATTTCTAATATATTTAATTGAAAGTAAACAATTTCGATGCTTTTGCCCACCAAGACAAGATGATAATATATCAAATGACTTGAATAACTTGTTACTTTAAATATTTAATTTTTCTTAGAGATTAAGAGAGAGAGAGAGAGAGAGAGAAACTTTTGACTTGTTCATTTTATTATTGAGAAAAAAGAATAACTCAACATTACAAGTTTATCTCATCTACTTTTTTAAGTCAGGTTAAATCATTGGCACACGATTCTTGTTAGGCCCTTCCCAATAGGTCGAAGTTTAAAATCAAAATATTCCCTTGTTTTGATTAAAAAAATACGATTTGCAGATACATGAGTATGTAAAAATATATTTAATCTTCTAATTTTATGCAAAAATTTCACTTTGGTCCTTTACTTTTATTAAGTACCACTATCTTTTTAATCATTTAATTCTAATACTGTTATTTTAAAATGATGACTTTTTATGCTGATTATTGTTATTCGTAAAAAATTAAACTAAATATATATTAGCATTTGATAATATTTTTTAAAATTTCAATGTTAACATTTTTTTTGGTGATAGCATTAAAGTGAAAAAATTATAAAAGAATGAAACTCTGAGTGAAGTTAAAAGAGTAATTATGAACTTTAACCTACATATATACATAGATAATATATATTGATATTAAATCAAAATTATATTAATACTAAAAGAAGTTTACATAGGAAAATGAGTGAAAAGGGGAAAAAAGAACCAACTAACAACATAGTTGGACGTATATGTTTTTTTTACCTGATTGGAAGTATATGTTTAAACATAATAATTTATGACATTACGTTAATTTAATATAAATTTTGGTTATAACAAATATTAAAGAAGTTAATTATAACTATGATTTGAAATTTTCTTATACATACATACATATATATATAATGCTAATACAACTATGAAACAAAATGCTTTAAAGTGTTTTTTATTACTAATGTGTTTGACTCTAACGGAACTGGTTAATGCCTCACAATATGATAAGCTAATGTTTGAATTATTATTATAAGATACACTCATATTTAGTACTTGATAATATCTCAAACAGAATTACTTCTGACAGGATCGAAGGATACTTATTCTTAAAAAAAGCGTTTTTTATTTATAATGTTGGATGTTGTTTGTTTTGGAAGTAATGGTTTATATGCCTAAAAGTAACTTTATAATTTATTAAATTATTCTTTTTTTTCTAAGTCTTGATCATAAAATGCTTATATAGTTGACGGTGTTCGAAGTGTTATTTTCATATAAGTTGGATATGTATGCATATATTAAGAGTCCATTCATATGAATGACGTAATAGTATCACTACAAAAAAATGGGTATTCAGTGGCGGTTAATTAGTAGCGGTTAAAGAAACCGCTACCAAATGATGACTTTTGTAGCGGTTTTAAATCAAAGCGCTACTAATATGCGACGACAATCTAGGTGTGATATTTGTAGCGGTTCTTCAGAACATTTGCAGCGGTTTCAATAAATGTAAACCGTTGCAGAAACGAAAGGTCGACATTTGCAGCGGTTACTGTAGTGGTTATAGAAACCGCTACTGATTTTCGACTCAATTTGTAGCGGTTTTTTCAAATATAACCGCTGCAAAAACGAAAAGTCTATCAAGTAGTAGCGGTCATGGTAGCAGTTTCCTCTAAACCGCTACTAATTTGCAGCGGTTTGTCAATAACCGCTAATAAATCAGCGCCTATATAAATCACCCCTCCCCCCTCATTTTCACACTTTCAACCTTTCAAGCATCACATCAGAGGTTAGTTTAAAATATTTTTTATGTTTTAATTTTAATTAATTTTTTAATTTATATTTTCTATTTTTTAGATATTTATATTTATTTTAAATTTTTTATTTTATTTTAACTAAATTTTCAAATTAATTTTTTTCAGATGGCTGATCAGGATCAGAGCAGGAGGCTTGGGAAGGAGCATATGTTTCCCGACGTTGAAGATTGTAATGTTGGAGATGGTCAGGAGGAGGGCGACGTTATGCTGAACGTCGATGACTTCGAGTTCGCAAATATCAACATCTCAGTCCAAGAGGCTGAGAATTTTGAGGACCAGGAGATAGAGAGGGACCAAGGATTCCGGGGCCCTTCTAGTAGTCGATCGACTGGGTTTGAGGTCGACATTCGGGGTTAAGTAAACAATTAATACATTATTTAATTAAAATGTGTTTAATTTATTTATTAATTAAGATGATTTAGATAATTTGTTTAGTAATTTTAATTATTTATTTAATTAGTAATATTTTATTTATTTAATTTATTTATTAATAAATGATTATTTTTTAAAAATAATTGTATAAATTCAATTTTCAGATTCGACAGGGGCGACCGTTACGAGGAAGCTCACACTGAGAGATGTACACCAACTCCCTAGTGATCAGAGAGTCGTCGTGGAGTGGGACAACATCACCCGGCAGCCGCGGGGGAAGGGCGGGCAGCTCTTCGAATGCTACCTAACTAAGCAAGGCGGGAACTTCCTCCAGTTTGACATCAGCACTGAGACCTGGAAGAGGATCCATCAGAGCCTGAAGAACGGTGTGTGGGAAAAAGTGAAGGTAAAATTTTTATTGTTTCAAATATTTAAATTATTTAAATTAATATTTTTTAATTAATAAATGATTTACTAACTTTAATTTTGAAATCTGTTGCAGGGTAAGTTTGTTGTACGAGATGCGAACAGGGAGTTCGCCATCTCAAAGATGGGGGAAGGGTGGAAGAACAGGTGGAGTCACCTGTACCACCAAAAGGAGGGGGATGGGACCAGGACCATCCTGGAGCTGGAGGCGGATGTCCCAGACAGGGTCGATGTGGCGGACTGGGCCAGATTTTTCCGCCATGCGGCGGACAGGAGTCGGTCCCGGCAAACGATCCGCCATACGGCAGATTGAAGCCGTTCTCCGTCGCATACTCGGAGCTGGATGAGGTGGCACGGAGAGAGGGTCGGAGGGCGACCTACGGGGAGATATTTGTGACCACTCACAGACACTCAGATGGATCTCCCCTGACGCAGGAGACCGAGGAGATCATTGTAAGTATTTTTAAATTATTGAATTAATTGTTAATTTTTATTATTAATTGTTATAATATTTAAAATTAATTTTTATTATTAATTTATAAATTATTATTATTAATTTTTAAATTATTGAATTAATTTTAAAATATAGTCACAGATGAAGTGCAAGGTCCGGAACCTCAATACATGAGGAACGCAGAAGCTCGTACTTTCTTTGAGCTCATGGAAGAAGCTGACAAAGCTCTATATCCTGGATGTGAAAAATACTTAAAATTATCTTTTTAATTAAATTGTATCACATTAAGTGTCTATGTGGTATATCTGATAAGGGAATGTCGATGATATTAGAATTGTTGCTCGACGCATTCCCTGAAGCATCGATCCCATCATCTTTTTATGATGCAAAGAAGATTATCACTAAATTGGGTTTGAAGTATGAAAAAATCCATTCATGTCCAAATGATTGCATGCTTTATTGGGGACAAGATGCGGATAGAGAAATTTGCAAGCGGTGTAACACCTCGAGATACAAGTCGAACGGGAAGGGGAAGAATAAG
>JANTPZ010130756.1:0-10873 GCA_025593235.1 Vachellia pachyceras
TATTGGTTGAAAAATAGGGCGTAAAAGGTACCTTTTGTAGTAGTGATGGTTATGATTTAATCTTGCAAAAATATCTCGATCTAATGGCTTGTATTCTTTCACCACTTAAATCATGTGCTTGGCTCTCATTGGTCTTCATAAAGTGACAATAATGGCTGCACATGGGGTTAAAAATCTGGTTGGGGTTTTGGTTACACTAACCAAACCGGTTACCATTCGGTTACTTCTACCAATTACAACTTTCACCGGTGAAAGTAACTTAATTCCAATAAATCTTTTTCCACTTTTCTGGAGATGTTTTATTCATCTTTCAATCTCCATAATTCACTTACTAATATGGAAAAGTATTTTCCCAAAAATACTCCTGAAATTCGTCCCAAAATTAACAGGGTACTTTTATTTTGCCGAAAATCCCTGAAAAACGGATTTCTGATGGGCATTAAAAATTTTTATAATTTTCACTGATAACCTAGACCTTTTCCTTTCATCAAATTTCCCTCCAGATTGTCTAAATATAAATTTTGAATAAAATTATATTTTCAGGATTTTCGGGTATTTTTCCTTCGTTATGGGAATTCGCCTTAATCGTACATTGGGCAATAATTTTGTAAAATATTATAAAATTCACATTATTTTTTTTGCCCTGAACTGAACTTATTAAGGTCTCCTGATACCTCAAATAATTATTTTTGGCCATTAGATCTTCAAAATTCTATAAATAAAATTCTAGGTCGATTTTCAGCAATATGTTAAAACACTGTTAATCAGTGAGTTTTGCTCTATCTTTTGGGCATCTGTGACTTTTTCTGAAATTTTGGTCAACTGTTTGACTTTGACTTTGACTTCTTTGTCAAATGACCAAAATGCCCTTACACTTTTTCTTAGTGACCAAAATGCCCTTACAATGTCCAATTTTTTGTAAATTCCATTTTGCCCTTAACTTTTTCGCCCTTGATCTTTTGTGAATGACCTTTGGGTCCTTCCCAAGAGGTTACCCATCCTTACAATACTCCAGGGTGAGCACGCTTAACTGCGGGTTGTCATGAAATTTCATTTGCTGAGCCACGTCTGACTTTGGGTTATCCAGCCTACCGCATTAACTTTTTCCATCTTTCTATCTGTGGGCTCTAACTTGACTTTTGACTACTGGTTTGACCCTTTTTATTCAATGACAATATTGCCCTTGGACTTTATACTTAATGACATTTATGTCCTTGGCTTACATTCTTAGTAATTTGAAAGCCTTAGGACAAAATTTACTAGGGTCTCTTTGGTCCTTTGACATCTTCTCTTTCAGTACTTTTATTTCTAGACCTTATCTTATCTCATAACTATCAGTTTTGCCTCTATTTCAGTTTACAGTAAAGGGTGGATATTACAGCGAAAATGAGGTTTTGTCGCGGTGAACCTCTCCCAAGGCTCATGCTTGTCTGATTGAACTTTAGCCGCGGCGAACTTTCCCAGAGCTGTCTCCTCATGTTCTTGTTCAGAATTCCTGAAATGAAATAGCAAATATTTCAAGTATCATTTGCTCATGATGGAATTTAAGTACAATTATATCATTATTCATGGCAGATACACCCAAAATCACACTAATCCATGTCAACAACTCTAAATCTCAAATTAAGCACAAGAGGGGTCATGAAGGACTAAAATTGAATCAAAACTCTGGAAATTTACGTACAAAAGTGGTAGAAATAAGGCTCAATCAATTGGTTTGATCCGTTGGCTGGTAGAAAGGCAGGGGACGACCAAAAATGCATCTTTGATACGTAAGTTTTTCCATTTGTAAATTATTGCTTTTAAAGATGTTTAAATATGTTGTTTTCATATGTAACGATTGTCAATTCAATCACAACGCATTTAAGACATACCGATTTGTGGGTGGTAAACATGAAAGTAGAAATAGAACCACACAGTGGCCTTATCCAAAAGTAGGCACTTTGACTTTAAGTTCTTTCATAGAAAGTCATTTTATCCCTTTATATGTTTTAATAATATATTTTTTATCTTTACTGCCCTCGACAATTAGGCAATACTGAGTGCGGATGTTATGTCATCAGTTACATGTATAGTATCATTCAGAGTGGATTGACTAGAGATTTAGAAGAGGTAATACATAATCTATCAAATATTGATGAGTTAATCTTTTAGTTTGATGAATTTGAATTGGTCTAATTGTTTTTAAATTTGTAGATTTTTTATATTGATGATGCTTACTTGGCCGCTGACATTGATTTGATCAGAGATTTGTTGGCTAGACGTCTTTTTGACTTGTAAATAATGTTTATTTCTTCAAGGTGAATATACAGTTCTAACTCTTGATGTCAACTCTTATAGGGTTAATTAGATTGATGAATTGTGTTTCTCTGCCACAATTGTACAATGATCTTTGCTCAGTAAATGAGACGATAACTTTTGTGTTTCGCTGCCATAAGGAGCTTGGCTTAGGTAGATATATACATCTAACTCTTGATGAATTTTGTCTTTCTTGGCCACAATGACTTTTGTTTTTAACTCTGGTTTGTGTTTATCATGTATGGACTTGATCTGGTGTACAAAATGGAATTACTTACTACAAACTGAATAAGATGTAGTAAATGGGTTAAATAAAATTGAATAGAATGTTTTTTTAAAAAACTAATCACATGTGCCCTATTTAGTATATAGGGCGCCGTATGTCCTAACTTTCTACTCCAATCTCATACACGCCCCCTGAGATAGGGTGCCAATTGGGTTAAAAATAGGGCGTAAAAAGTACCTTTTGTAGTAGTGTATATCAGTTTAGCCAAAATTGGACATGCATGGTACTGCCTCAAAGTCTTGTGTTTAGCCGTCCTTTGAAGGATATAATTGATGAAGCTCGTATGGCTATAGCAAGAAATTGGAACATTGTGTTTCACCAAGTTCCTATTAGGATTAGAACATACACGCAGCGGAATTTAAAATTTTCTAATCCCAAATACGGATTTGTCAAAGGCATTTAGATTAATGAGATAGAGCCCTACCTTTTGCACTTTGAATCCAAAGCGTTTCTTACGATTGGATCTCTTCAGGTTCCACGACTTTTTGCGTTCTTGATTCTGATCATGAGGAGCCAACCTTCTTTGATCACCTCCCTCTACTGGTATCCACGCGAACAGTTTCCAACAATCGTAGCATGCTAGCGCCTCATACATCTCACCCTCCTCCCTCTAAGGTTTCTGATGGCTCATGGTCAAATTCGAATTTCTTATCCATCTCTTGTTCATGAGTCCTACTATTTGTAGAACTCATGGAGAGCCTCTAGAATATGAGATTAATCTTTAAAATTCAAATTTATATATGAAAAGATATTTAAGATTAATCTTTATTAATCTTAAAATTCGAATCTCAAAAGAATATTCAAGATTAATCTTTATTAATCTTAAAATTTGAATTTTCAAAAAGATGTTCAAGATCAATCTATATTAATCTTGGAATTCAAAATTCAAAATTCAAAAGATATTCAAGATCAATCTATATTAATCTTGAAATTCAAAATTTGAAATTCAAAAGATATTCAAGATTAATCTTTATTAATCTTGAAATTCAAAATGTGAAATTCGAATTTTGCAATTCTGCTTTGAATTAATATGATTTGATCAAATCATATCAATATAATTAATTCAAATTGTGAGCCAACGAATTTAATTGATCTTTATAAATTAAATATGAATATTAATGTTAGTTATTTAATTTATGAAATAAATTAAATACTAACATATAATATTATTGTCATTTCGAATTCATATATATAATTCGAATAAACCCTATAATTAAAGCTCTTGTTGGGCTGTTCTTGCGTGCATCCCTGTAGGCCCATATGAAGTTGGTAGTGTGCTAAACTCAACATTAGCCTATAAGTCACAAGCGGTCTCTAGCAAGACATTACGTTACCCCAATCATATGGGGATTGTTAACACGATGCAACCTTTCATGCAATCACATCACGTCCCTTTTGTCACACGATATTTTGGTTAAGGATGAGGCATGGATGAGTCATCCTCCTATTCCTGACCAATACTTTCTCGATCCTTGAGTAGTCTGATCAAGGAAATGAAAACTCCTTTTCGTTACAGTATGGCCACACATTTCTCAGACTCACTCATCGAGGGGCCTAGTAATATCTGTCAACTAATGTGAGGGACAAGTTCCATCTTGATCACTCACATTCCTTCACATGAAACCATTAAGTACGATTATAGCCTTTATCATCACCTGGTCAAAGGTGACTTTTGACTAGGTCAAAGCTTAGTGACTTTCATGCAGGAATGCATGATGATCTCAGGTCAAAGGGCATTGTGACGTGATTACATAGATAATCTAATGACTTAATCCATATAGCTTTCTCATAGCGGGTCGGTCTATCACCTTGTTCTCTTACAAGTGCCTATAAATTTTGCTCATATCTTCATACCTTATCAAAGTCATACTGGTCTTGATTTATCTTTATTCCCACACAGATAACCAACCAGGGACATTTAGGGCAATATTCATAATTTGCCCATGGATGCAATTATCATAATAAACATGCAAAAGTTATGATAATTAAATGGAGAAATACATTAAAATAAATAATGTCTGAGGTATAATGATTGGCCCCTAGGGCACAATTTCCAACAGTTCCAAGGGATAGTAACATTTTGACAGACAGTTTAGCCCACATGGCTCATGATTTGGTTGGGAATTTTTGTATCTTCGATAATCCTCCACTGTCTTTGTAACGGTTGGTGGTTGAGGGAAGTTTCATACCCCCTCAGCCTTTTGTAATATTCTATTTTTATTTAGTATATATTCTAGTTTTATTTAATGGATATCAGTTTTCTTTTAAAAAACAATCACAATGCAGAAGTAAACACAAAAAGAACAAGCTTGTAAAGAGAAGGACAGCTCATAATAGAACTCTGCAAACAAAAGTAACCACAGCAAACACCACAAAGTTATGGCAAAAACAGCCCCATAAATGCATCCAAACTTTCAAATGAAACTTCATTATGAGCAACTAATAACAATCACAATCCAGAAATAACAAATACAAATTAAACAAGCTTAGAAAGAGGACACTACAAACTTGCACCCCATAATAGAACTCAATCGCAAACAAAAGTAATAACTATAAACACCACAAAATTATGGCAATGACAACCTTAAGATTACATCCAAACGTTCAAATGGAACTTCATTATAAGGAACTGATAACAATCACAATATAGAAAAAACAAATACAAAACGAACAAGCTTGGAAAGAGGAGTACACTATAAACTCACCACATAATAGAACTCAATCGCAAACAAAAGTAATCACAGTAAACACCACAAAATTATGGCAACTGCAGCCTTAAGATTACATCCAAACGTTCAAATGGAACTTCATTATAAGGAAACAATCACACTCCAGAAATAACAAATACAAAACAAACAAGCTTGGAAAGAGGAGGATAGTACAAACTCACACCCCATAATAGAACTCAATCGCAAACAAAAGTAATCACAATAAAAACCACAAAATTATGGCAACAACAGTCGTGTGAATTCATCATGAGGAACAAATAACAATCATAATCCAGAAATAACAAACACAAAATGAACAAGCTTGGAAAGAGGAGGACACTACAAACTCGCACCCTGTAACACCTCCTATTTCCCCCCTCTTTCTTCATATGAGATCACTCTAGAACCACTATAGGGCCTTGGATAACTCAATTTAGCCTCTTTAGTGAACTGAAAAAATTTTCTTTTTCATTAAAACCGTTGTTACTGTTCACTAGCCCTTTTTCTAGATTTCTGACCCAACTTTGAAAAATCATAATTAATTCTAAAAAGATCGAAACTGAGTGGTTCCAATTTCTAAATTTAAGTTATTAAGTGATATATAGGGAAAAATACTCACTGGTTCTAATTCTTGCCCATTTGAATCAATTTATAGCAAAAAATGCACTGTTCCAATGGTCACTTCCAGTTTATGGGCGAATATCGAGCATCAGCACCAAATTATACTCCAATTGGAAATAAAGCTAACCCACCATCTTGGATCCGACCCTAGACGGTTAGTATAAGGCAATTAGGGTAAGAGGACGAAAGGAGAGAGGGGGAGGAGGCAGAAAACACGTTCAATCTCATTTTCTCTCATTATCTACACACACAACCCTTATTTTCATCCAATTCCATTCCTAATCCACTCATGCATCCCCAATCATCCATTTGGAGTACGATTTCACTTCAAATGAGTAGTTGAGCATCTTCATTCCTCTTGGAGATGAAGTTGGCCTGAGTTCGATGTTCCGAAAGGGGAGTATTAGTTTTCAATATGTATTTATGTTATGGATTACATAGTTTCTGAGTTAGGACTTGTAATTTGCACGTAAATGCTTGGTATCGGTCGACCCAAACTTGGATTATTTGTGTATTGAACATGTTTTGTGTTTGACGTGGTAGAGTGAAGTCTCATTTCTACGTATTCAATGAGATCTTTATTGCTCTCTTTGATCTTCCTAGTTGTACTTGATTTTAGAGGCGATGTTGCGTTGAGTTGAATTTTTCACTTTGTGATTTCTGTACACACACTAAGTGTTTTTAAAGGATTTTATGGAATGGAGTTCATTACATAGAACTTCTGACCAAGCGAGTTATTGGGGTTTTTCATTACGAAACTTAGTGCGAAAACTATTACTTTCCCTAATCATTTGTGAACTGTAACACCTCTTATTTATCGCTATTAGCTTCCATTATGATGATTTAGAACCAATTAATGGCCTCAAACATCTTACATTGTCAAAAGGGATCAAAATGAAAACTTTAATTTTAAGAAAGTTACTATTCACAGTTTTTCGGGCCAACTTTGAAAATTCATAACTAATTCTAGAAAATTCAAAACTGAGTGGTTGCAACTTATAATTGAATCTTACAAAATCCTTTATGAGGGAAAAATACTCATTTGAACAGAAACTTGTCCAATTGATACAGATTGCTTCACAAAAATGTATGGTTCATATGGTAATTTCCATTTTCCCAGGATTTTCTGTGATTTTTTGTCAAATTTGGACAGTCATAACTTTCTGTACAAAACTCCAATTCCAATGATATTTAGCTTGTTTTAAAGCTGGACATGTGAAATATTTTTCTGTAAAATTTCAGCTCATTTGAAGTTCATTTACTCTGATTCCCAATAGGGTAAAGTAGGGAAAATGACCAACTTTACTTCCAGCAGTTGGTCAAATTTCAGCCCTACTTAACTTCATAAATCATCATTTTGATTTCTAAACCTTTCTGAACCATATTAACCTATGTAATTAGGCATTCTTCAAGCATACACTATTTATCATAGGTCCATGATACATTCACAAGTTACATTACAATTATAAACATAACAACATATAGTCTACAACATAATCCACACTAATACACATCAAACTTTGCTTCATGCATTAAGTACTTTGCTTCAATCAGTTGAGTACAAGGTATAGAAAAATAAAGTGAATTTTATAGTAATTAATAAAATTATTACCAAGTATACGATTAAGGTGAATTTCCTGATTTTAAGGAAAAAGTCCCGAAAATGCCCAAAATTCCTTGAAATATAATTTATTTCAAAAATTAATTTGAGACAACCTAGAGCGCATTTTGGGGAAAAGGAAAAGTGCTAGAGCATCATTAGAAAATGTAGTAATTTTTGAGGCCCTAAAAGTAAATTGCCTGTCGGAAACACTTTTGGGGATTTTTCGGCAAGATAAAATTACCCTGATATTTTTGGACTGATTTCAAGGGTACTTTCAGGAAAATATTTTGCAATATTAGTAAATGAATTATGGAGATAAAAAGAGGAACAAAAATATCTCCAGAAGGGTAGAGAAAAATTTACTGGAATTAAGTTACTTTTATCGGCGAAAGTTGTAATAAGTAGAAGTAACCGAATGGACTTTGGTTTGGTTAGTGTAACCAAACCTCAATCAGATTTTTAGCCTCAATGATAACACCTTTATGAGACCCAATAAGAACCAAGCACATGTCTTATATGTGGAAGAATATAAGCCCTTAGATCTCTCTCATTAATCAAGCTTAAATCCTAGCCCTTCATTATTTATCAAGGGATTAATTAAACACAAATTTTCCCTTCTTCCTCCTCATTTTGGCCATGAGTTTGCAGATGGAAATTTGGAGAAAGAAGATGCCATCTTTGAGTGCTAAGAGGAGGAACAAGCTTCATAAAACTCAAGGTAAAAGTCTAAGCAACCAAACTCACATTTTCTTGATGCTTGCAACTCCCTCTTTCTTTCTATGGGCTTGAAATCTTGGATAAGCTTCTCTTTCTCAAGATCCAAGATTGGTGTTCTTGAGATCAAAAGTGGGAAAGAGAGGGAGTTAGAGCTAATACTTATGTGCAAAATGCTCCTTGTATTGTAAGGAGTAATTTGGTATATATATTGTTGTTGTTTTGAATTTTGGGATTCAAAACCCTAAGGGAACCGCTACCAAAATTTCTATTAAATGTGGGAGAGTTGAATTTAAGCTATATAATCCATGGGAATGAATTTGGAAACAAGAAAATAAGGTTACATATCAAGAAAAGTAGAAAAGAAGCATTTTTCCAAATTTTGGCAATTTTCGTCCAGATCTGGAAAGTGGATGAAAGAGTGTTATTTTGATGATTTTAATGCTTCCAATGGCTTTAAAATGAGATTTTGTGTGGGGTAAAGGTGAGCAAAAGTTTTGGTAAGCATTAGAAAACATTAAGACAAGTTAAAATGTTCTAAGGATTATAAAAGAGCAAGGGAAGTTATAGTGCGTTTTTATGGTTGTCTTGTCTTGATGATGGCTTCAGAATGATGATTATATTCTTGTATGATGTTTAGGAAGACAAAACATCAAAGAACTTGTTGGGAACATTCATCAAGAGAGCTTTAAATCTCAAGAAAAGCTAAAGAGACAAGGTAGGCAAACCTTCTAACCTTCTAAATCTCATGCCCTTTTCCTTTTTTCAAAATGCCCTCTACATTTTCCAAAATTAATTTTTGAAATAATTATTTTCCGGGGATTTTTTTGGGTATTTTTCGGGTATTTTTCCAAATTTTTGGGAAAATCGTCTTAATTATATACCAGGTAATAATTTTATTAATTACTACATACTTCACTGGATTTTTCATATTTTTCTCCAAATTTTTGAAGAGCTTCTAATATTTCAAATAATTATTTTTCCTCTTTTTACCCTTCAAAATGCCATAGATAGAAATCGGGTTTAAATTTGGAAAATTCGTGTTTCGTCATTGCGACCGGTAAGTAGAGATCTATCTATTGGGCATCTGTAAATTTTTCTGACATTTTGGTCAACTGGTTGACTTTTGACTTTGACTTTGACTTTTCTTTTGTCAAATGACCAAAATGCCCTTTAACTTTCTCATAATTACCATTTTTCCCTTACTTTCTCTACTTTTTCAAAAATTACTCTTTTGCCCTTACTTTTGATACTCAAAGACCTTTATGTCCTTGGTCTTTTATTAAATGACGTATGGGTCCCTTTCCTGAAGGTTTTCCCATCCTCATATCACTCTGGGCAATTTTTCTTAACTCTGGAATTCCTACGAAACTCCGTGTACTGCCAGGTCTATCTTTACGACTTCCGGCCTATAGTCTTTCTTTCTATACTATTTACCTCTGATTTCTCTTTTCATTTCTTAGTTATCGGATTAGCATTTAATTTAGCTAGCATCGAAATTTATGGATATTACAGGTTTTGTTTCACACCTTCCTTGGTTTTTTTTGGTTGCTACTGGACCTCAATGATATGACTGCAAGTTTGTATTTTACTGGTCTCAGAGTAGGAAGGAAGCCATAAGAGTTGGCAACGAGAAAGAAGACACGAGCGTCGGCGAGGAGAAGGAATGCAGGAGCATCAACGACGATTTCTGAAGATAGAACAATGTGTCTCCAGCTATGGTTTTGATGAGTGTGTACATTTAAAAAAAAAGCATCTACGACGCCCTATATTTCAAGATAGGGCGCCATAAGGTTACTTGTAACGTCTTTTATAATATAGGGCGCCGTAGGCCTTACCTTTCTACTCCCCTCACATATACACTGTGACACTCCTTAACTTACCCCTTAGCTTCATTACAAATGAATAAGAACCAAAAGGAAGCCTCATTATGATCAAAGTGTCCAAAAGTTTCAATTTAAAAACTTTCAAGTTTTTGAAAGTTACTATTCACTGGTTTTAGGACCAACTTTGAAAATTTATAACTAATTGTAGAAAAATCAAAATTGAGTGTTTCCAATTTCTATTTGAAGCTTGTAAGTTCCTTTACAAGGGAAAAATACTCCTTGAGTCATTTACTTGCCCAAATGATACAGTTTAATTTGTAAACATGTACTGTACACTTGGTCATTTTTCTATTTTTCTCAGGTTTTTAAGTGATTTTCTTTAAACTTTAGAACTTAATAACTTTCTGTACAAAACTCCAAATTTAGTTTTCTTTGGCTTGATAAAAAGCTCGCAATATGAACTATTTTTCTGTAAAATTTCATTCCATTTGGAGTTAAATTGCTCTATTTCTCATCATCCCAAAGTTAGTGGTTTGGTTGACTTGACTTCAACATTTCATTAAGTTTTCCAATCTCCAAACTTTTCCAAATGAAATCATAACTTCTACTTCTTCCTTAACCTTGTTTAATCATGCAATTGGAGTTCCTTAACTAGCATATACCAACCATAGGTGCATATGTTTACATCACATATTACATGTCATACATAAATTCTCAAATAGCATGATATTACATCATAATCTCATTAACAAAATTTCATCAAATTCCATACTTCAAGCTTCATACATTTTCTCTTTTCCTTTTGATGAACTTGTAC
>JANTPZ010130757.1:0-11869 GCA_025593235.1 Vachellia pachyceras
GTCTTCTTCTATTGGCATGAATTAATTACTCACTCATAACATCTTTTCAGCTTTATATTCTAAGACGTTCTGTGACTGTCTCAGAATCATACCAACTTCTCTCTTTACTAGAGCTTCTTAATTTTCACTATTCAGCCATTACTTTTGAAAAATAACATTTCTGAGGCAATATTACTTACTGCCTAAATTTCAATAGTCATTTTATCTAGTCAGCCTCATTCTTTACTGACTTTTACTATTTGCAATCCTGCTTTTCTTTTCTTCTAACTCACCCTTGAGTCTCTTCTTTCAATACTTGGTGAGTTCATATAATTTCTAGGGTTCTCTGTCTTTCTTCCTTAACTTATACCTATAGCCTCATAATAGGTTTTAGGAAGACATAATACTCCTCTGAGTCATCATATTCTTTTCTAAACTTTAGCACTCTAACAGGGAACTTTTAAAATTTCTCACTTCCCTTGGTTCTTCTATGCTTTCATTGTTCAGAGAAACTTTTACTTTACTTTATAGTTCTCATTCTACTTAACTAGCCTCGTGATTAACTACTCACAATTATATGGAGGCTTTAAGCTTCAACCTGTGAAGCTTCCTGATATTCTTCACTTCTCAACTTATCTTTCTCTTTAACTGGCCTGATTATCACTTATTCAAGACTTACAGTTTGCTCTTTCTTTTCTTTCTTACCTAGGAAATTGGGAGTGGGCTCATCTTAATTGACAGTCAGCTATCTATAGAAATAATCAAGGGTACTCTCTCTGTACTAGCTAACCATCGTGAGGACGCCTTCATATCTTAATCTCAGCCCCTGGTCATTTCATTCTCATGTCCCAAAGAGCAGCATAACATTCGTGGCTTTAAGCCATAAAGGCTCCCTACTTGCTTTAACTGGGTCTACAGACCTTAAGAGCTCTATTGCTCTTCTGGAGGCATATCGCCTCTTCTTATCTCTGGAACTTCTGATACTAGAGCCACTTTACTCTTTGGAACATTTAGACCATCGAGCATAAGCTAAGGTTGAATCGTCTATCCTCAGTGGTAGCTAGTCTGATAATTCCCCAAGATTAATCTTAAAAGCCGACATGTCTCTTAAGTTTTGCTCATTCCTCTTTTCCTTTTGCACTTACTAAAACATTTTATTTTCCTTTCATGCCTCTTAACTTATATTTCTCATGCCACATTTCTTTTGCTATACAACTTGACTTCTCAGGCATCGATTCATTCAGTGTCTATTCTATGCCCACCTGCTATATCTCAGTATTCAACAATCCTTACTACTTCTTTTCTGATCATTACCATGATGTTTGCAGAGAGAGGACTTGCATTCTGTTCATCTTATTGATTTATCTAGTGCAACTATTTAAGGGATTACGCCCTTAACTGCTATTAGCTTACTTTCTCTCTTTTCGTATTAGGAATGGCTTATTCCATATGCCTTACTTTTGCTGCTTTCTTTCTCTTATGGGACAACATGAGAAGCTCACAATGGTTTCCCATTGGAGTCCTATGTATTCCTATTTATCAGGAATTTGCTTTTCTCCCGGTCTATCAGGAAGTAGCTTGCCTTGTGCTAGGGCAATTAGTCCCACATATCCTTGTCTATCAAGGATTTACCTTTCTTCCCGTCTATCAGAAAGTGGCTGGCCTAACTGTGGCGACTTTAATGATCGTACGCCTAACTGCGGCGTTAGTATAGGAAAATCACCATCCCAAACTCTAGAGAGATACTTTTTGGCTAAAACGTTTTCTGATATGCATTCTGTTGGGTACTTCCTCTCTTCATCATAACGTATCATACTTTGTCCCAATCAGGGAACCTTTCTTAACTTTCTTAGTTTATAGCAGTGGCATTTACTAATAAGAACTTACTTTCTCATTTTCATATTTATCCTGAGAATCACACCCTTTTGCGATGCCTGAAAACATAATGAAATATTACTTGTTCAAGTATCATTGCCTAAAGCATCTTTAAGTTCTACATGATTTGCCTTTACTGTTCTCGAATGTGTCATATCACTTCTTTATGTATTTCTCATCATCTGCATCCTTATGATAGGCTACTTGACTTTCCCTTTAGTAGCTCTTAAGATTCCTTGACCAATTCATCCATGGTCATTTCATCTTTACAATTTATTGTCAAAGGAATCTTTCATCATATAAAATTTTAAGCCTATATACTAGCAGATAATTCATCATGAAGTATCCTCAAACTCTGCTGCTAGTACTATGCCTTTATTCCTATTATACTTGGGCTGCCTGAAGTTGGGATGTCTATTGTGGTTACTGAAACTGCAGCTGCTGTGGCTACTATGTCTATCACAGTCTATCTGACTTACTCGTAATAATCATAAAGCCTTTCAGCAGCTCTAGTACTTTCGGTGCTGTCTACTTTCTAATTTCTTTAGAAAATTAACCAACTCATCTTCATACTTAACTATCATAAATTATAGCCCAAATCAACACTTTTGTATCATAGCTATACTTCAACTATTCTTATCTTATACCTCTATTTACCTCTAGCATTAGAATTACTAGACAGGATTCCATTACTATATCTATCCTATCTCTTTGCTTCTGTAACTCTTTGAACTTTTAAATGATTCTAATGTATATAACTTTATTTTTGATATTATATACTTTGTACAGCACATGATTATAACCTAGCCTACTATTAGCTTAGAATGTCTAATAACCTCAAATATTGCTGGACTTTCAGAGATTCCTTCCATGATCATTTTCTCTATCCCATTTACAGAGGTAAGGCTCAGTTTTATCTAATATCCTCTATCTCACAACGGGGTTGAAGGAATATAACATCTTTTTTTTTCAAATATGATTATTTCCTCAGAGGTTTCGTTGATTTCTTTAGCTCCTCCTCGACTCATTTGAGTCTCTATACTGGGAGTAAGCTAATCCTCTTTCGGAGCTTCTTTGATCTCATCATCTATATTACTGAGGATCTAAGTAATTTTATAACTATCAGGCTTTGCTCTTTCATCATCATCACCATCATCATCATCATTATTGCCACCTGCACTATCATCCTGTTCAGTGCATCGACAACTACATTTTCTTTACTCGGATTATACTTTATTTAGTAGTCGTAGTCCTTGAGCAACTCCATTCATCGTCACTATCTCAAGTTCAGCTCTTTCTAATTTTGTAAATACTTGAGACTCTTATGATCATAGTATAGCTTGAGGGTTGCTCCATATAACTAGTGCCTCCATATCTTTAAGGCATAAACTATCGCTGCCAGCTATAAATTGTACGTATAAATATTCTTGTCATTTTATAGAAAAAGACTGGTTCTTTCTAGTGAGCTTAATCGGTAGTAAGGCAATCCAAGAAAAGTTTTATATAAAACGTCTTTAATAATTTGCTAGGCTTAGAAAGCTCTTGACTTCGGTTATGGTCCTAGGCAGATCTTATCTCAGTACTGCCTTTACTAGGCGTAGTCCACTATGACCCATTCTTGAGATATCACGTGCCCTAGGAATTTTACTTCTCTTACTGTCCTAGGCCGATTCGATCTCAATACTACCTTTACTCGGCGCGGTCCGCAGTGACTTCTTCCTGAGTGATCACCTATTCTAGGAATTTCACCTTTAATAACTAGAACTTACTGAGCTTAGCATAATTTCTTTTTTCAAAACAATTTATAAAAATTCTCGGATGCCCTTTTTTTATATTCCTTTAAAGATCTGGAGTGCATTATGGTATCATTTATAAGACTATGACAAACTCATCCAAGTATCTTCAAAATGCACAATTCATGTGGTTTATAAAAACTGCAGGGGCATTCATTAAACCATATGGTACTCTTATAAACTCATAATGTTCGTATCTTCTTTGGAAAGCCATCTTAAAAATATCATTAGCTCTAACTAGGAGCTAATGATAGCCTGATCTGAGATCAATCTAAAACTCATGTCTTTCTTTTCACAAAGAAAACTAGGGCTTCCCATGGTGAAACATTGGGTCTAACAATCCCCTTCTCTAATTGCTCATCTATCTGCTCTTTTATCTCTTTCTTTATAATTGATAACATTCTGTATGGAATCTTGGAACTTGAGTTCATTCTTGGTACTTAATCAATAGCAAACTTCACCTCACTCTATGGAGGTAGTCCGCTTATCTCTTTTGGAAATACATTTAAGAACTCTCCGACCATCGGGATATTACTAAAGGACTCCTTAACTTTAATCTCAATCAGGAAGGAAGTCCTTACTGTGCCTTTGGCGGCTAATCAAGCTCAAAGGCCTCTCTGGCCTATTTGACTAAATAAAGTCTCCATATTTGAGGAGAAATGTAGTTCCGTAATTCCAGGGTATGATCAATATAATCCATTTATGGCATTTAGCTTTCCCATAAACTATCTCCTCTAGTCAATTTCTGTAGTTTAAACTTTAATCTTTTGGTTGCCTTTACATTTCGCTTGAATCTCGAGGTGATAATATCATAGTTGTTCCTGATCCAGATGAAGTGTATCTGGGTTCTCTTCCCTTTCTAGATCCTCTTCTGTTACTAGGAGCGCTTCCTTCGGTACCGGCATCTCTACCGGACATATAGATTCTAGACGACCTTATCCAGCTCATATACCTCTCTAGCACAACTGGATATATGCTAACCGAAACCCTCGTCCATGCAGAGCAGTATGCTCACGGAGTCCTCGGATGTTAGCACCAGCATGTGCTATAGAGAAGCAATCACATCAATCACTGGACCTTCATATCTATTGTCCCATGGATATTCTAGTAATTCTTGTGCCAGCTCCTTCTCTTGTCTAGACACTTCACTGATATACTTAACTTTTCATGTTTAGGTAATCACATTCATTCATAAACTCATGAATATGAAACATAACTAACTAGTACATCATCATAAGAGGCAACCAACATATACCATAACAATTAGCATTTAATTTAACAAAGCATTGCATATTGAATACTAGTGCACAACATGTCATTTAGCAATGTACAACTTAACAAATAATAATGCACATATTGCATTACAAATCAAATCAAACCCTAAACCTTTGCTCTGATACCACAACAATGTAACACTCCTTATTTTCCCCTAGAAGCTTCATATTAGATCACTATTGAATCACTTTAGGGCTTTCGATAACCCAAATTGACCACAGAAGTGAAAATAAAATTTTCAAAATGGAGTTACTATTCATTTGGTCCATTTCCAGATTTCTAGCCCAAATTTGAAAATTCATAACTAATTCTAGAAAAACTAAAATTGAGTGGTTCAAATTTCTATTTGAAGCTTACTAAGTATTATACAAGGGAAAAATACTCACTGGTTCCAAAACTTACCCAATTGATACAGTTAATTCCGTAAATATACACTGTTCATTTGGTAACTTTCCTGTTTTTCAGATTTATCATTCAAATTTGGAAAATCATAACTCTTTATATATACATCCAAATTTAGCAAACTTTAGCTCATTTTAAATCTTAGGATGTTTAGTATTTAACTGGACATTTTCAAGTCATTTGGACTTCATTTGCTATTTTTCATTGCTATTCCAAAAGCAGGGCAGATTTGGGGTTTTGGAACCCTTTTTCTTGAAAACTTGTCTTTTCTTTAAAAATTTACTAAGACCTCTTTAATTAAAACCAAACCTTTTTATATGCATGGTCATCTTGCTCAGCATCTTAGTGTTGACTTAGACACGCATTCACATATTACATAACATATGTAATTCTCAAAATGTCCACATAAGTACAACATGATTCATGATACATAACCATGAGAGATTCCTTGCTTCATGCATCATTCACTTTCTCCTTACCCTTTGATGAATTTGTACCTTGTGGCTTTAGCTTTTCTTGAGGGTTTAAGCCTCTCTTGATGGCCTTTCTCAATGAGCTCTTTAGTTCCTCAATATCCATTGATTTTGGCTTGAATTCTTCTCTTCCTCTTCCTTTTCTCTTCACCACCTTGCTCTTCTCTTTCCTCCAGGTTTCAGCATGAAAATGGACAGAACAATGGGCTTGGAAGACTTAAGAATCTGTCCCAAACTTTCTTTTCCAAAATTGTCCTTCAACCTTTTCATATTTACAACATGTGTGGCTTAATCTTAACCTTTAATTTGATCCAATGGCTCAAAACTTTCCACCACCACATATACCTAGCCTCTTCTCATTGGTTAGTCAAAAGTGGTCATAATTGCTGCACATGGGGTGGGAAAAATCTGGTTATGGTTTGGTTACATTAACCAAACCGAATTCCATGCACCGGGCCAAATATGATTCTGCAACTTCCGGCCCAACAGCGTCAACTTTTCCATACTTTCTATCCGTGGCCTCTCACTTGACTTTGGACTACTGGTTTAGCCATTTTTATCCAATAACCATACTGCCCTTGGTTTTTATGCTTAATGACATTTATGTTCCTGGCTTATATTCTTAGAAATCTCAAAGCCTTAGGACTAATCTGACTAGGGTCTCTTAATTCCACTGACATCTCCTTTTTCTGTACTTTTATTTCTGGGCCTTGTCTTATCTTATAACTATCGATTTGGCCTCTCAGTTGACTTACAGAAGAGGGTGGATATTACACAAACGTTGTTAGACACGAATAAGGAAAGATGCAGAGCAGGTAAAAAGCTGTCATAGAGAGAGAAAGTAGCTGTTGAGAAACAATACTTGAGTGTTTGATCATAATAATCAAATGTTAATCAATTAATTTGAATTTTATAAAATGATACTCGAGTGTTTTCTGTCAATGCTCGAGTTTCACAAATACTTTTGAACTTGCTCGAGTGTTGTCTGAGAGTATTGCAGAAGATTTTAAAATTTAATGTAAATACTCGAGTGGTGAAATTATTATGCTCGAGTGTTAGGAATACTTTCAGTTGATGCTCAAGTGTTCAGAAGAAAACTTGAAGTGAAATCATTTGAAATATCACAATACTCGAGTGTTGAAATCATAATACTCAAGTGTTGTCACTTTTCTACCATTACTCGAGTGTTTAGATGGAAGTGTTGAGCTTTTGAGAAAATGGAGCTCGATACTCGAGTATTCAAAAGTCAATACTCGAGTGTTGTCAACACTTTCTTCTAATACTCGAGTGTTGTGCTTGAAGTGTTGTCTTTCGTTTGAAAACTTTTGCCCGATACTCGAGTGTTGAGAACAAGCACTCGAGTTTGTCAACACTTCCTCCACAACACGAGTGTTCTACTTCAAGTTCAAGTATTTTGACTCAAAAATCGAGTATTCAACCTCAATACTCGAGTGTTGTCAATACTTCCATTTGTAACTCGAGTATTCTACTTCAAGTGTTGAGTATTCTTTTGAAAAACAAAACCTAATACTCGAGTGTTGTTAATACATCAACACCAATACTCGAGTTTCACATGAAAGTATTCTGCCATAACATAATTTAACACCAATACTCGAGTATTCAAAATCATCACTTGAGTGTTTGCAACATTTCATCTCAATACTTGAGTTTTCACTTAGAGTATTGGATTTCTGAAACATTTTTAACTTGCAATACTCGAGTATTAAAATCAAGAACTCGAGTATTATCAACACTTCCAACGAAAACTCAAGTGTTTGCTGAAAGTATTGATTTTAAACTTATGAAAAACATTGATACTCGAGTATTAAAACATAGAACTCGAGTATTCCTCAATACTTCCATACAAACTTGATAGAACTCGAGTGTTTCACTAAGAACACTAAATCATCAACAATTTAAGCTTTATAATCCTTGAAATCATTCTGTTATCATCAAAATAAGTCATCAACAATACCCTACACAAAAACTCATTTTGGATCCATTGGAAGCATCAAAATCATCAAAACAATTCATCTTCATTAGATTCCAAACCAACCAAAACAGTACACACACATTCAAAATATATGAATTTTTCAACTTTCAATCATTCTACCACTTGATTCTTGTTTCCAAACTCTCATTCATGCATGGAAAAGCATGATTTTAACTCTTCTACATCAAGTGGAAAATTGGACAGCACCTCCCTTATTTTCTCATGATTTCCCAAATTTGCAAAGTCACAAAACAACTTCAGCAACCACAAAATCATCAATATGCTTCTTTCATCAAGAGGAAGCATTTGCAACCAATAAATGGCTTTAAATCCCTCTCTTTCTCACTTTTCTCTCAAGAAACCTAGGTTTTAAAACTTGAAAAAGAGAGGCCAAATCATATTTTTGGTCCATGGAAGAGGAAGAGGAAGTTGCAAGGGTCATTTTCATATATATCACAAGGTAGTATGCTTACTTACCTTGAAGATTCACCAAGCTTTTCTCCTCTTCCTCCCACCTAAAAAGGAGTCACTTTTTCTCTTCTTTGGGTGCTGGTTGTGTCGTGAAAAATGGCTGGAGAAGAAGGGAATTTGCTGATTTATTAATTCACATGTAAAGGGTTTAAGGGCTAAGATTACACTTGTAACTTAAAGGAGATCTAATGGCTATTATGGAGCCACATATGGGACACTTGTCAAGCTCTTAATAAGGAGAAAGAGAGGGATTTAGAGGAAATAATTGGTTGCAAAACACTCCTTGCATGTTAAGGAGAAGATTGATGTATATATTGCTTGGGTTTGATGTTTGTATGAATTTTTGGAATCTCAAACCCTAAGGGGAGATGCTGGCCAATTTTATATTTGATGAAGAAGAGTTGTTTTTGAGCTAAACAATCCATGAGAAGTGTTTTGGAATCAAGAATATGTTGTTATACATGATGAAAGTTTGAAAATAATCATATTTTGGCACTTGCGTGTATGATTTCGGTCTGACCTGGAATTTGGAGAAGGAATGTTGTTATGATGATTTTGATGCTTCCAATGGGTTTAAAATGAGTTTTTGTGTAGGGTAGAAGTAACCCTAAGTTTATGGAAGCATTAGAAAATCATAGAGACAAGTTTGATGTCTTAAGGCTTATGTAATTCAAGAGATAGTTTAAGAGAGGTTTACAATGATTTTTGTCTTGGCAATGGCATATGTTTAATGGCCATTATGTTGACAATTGTGTAGGCCAAAGTTTGGTGAAAGTGAATGATTCCGAAAGTGAACAAGAGAGCATTCAAGTTAAGAGGAAACTAAAGACACAAGGTAGCAAGACCTTCTAACCCTAAGCTTAATTGCTTTGAAAATGTGTATGAATTATGCATGACTTGTATTGAAAATTTGTGATGATTAAAAGTGTGAATATGTGCTTTTGTTTGCTATGGTCATATGCATTTCATTGTTACATGTTGCACTTTTATGAATTCACACTTATATTGAAAGTTGTCATGCAATTTTATAATGTGTGTTAGAAAGTTTTGCTACAGGGATTTCCAAAAAATCTCACCCTCCCCCACTAACCATTTTTAGGTGGAAGCACATCAAAGGGTAAGGAGGAAATCTATGAAGCTTGAAGTAGAAATGTGCATATGTGTATCAATGGAAATTATGTTGTAAACTTTACATTATATTGTTGATATTTGTATAGTCGCATGTAATATAACTCATGCATGTATGATGGACTCATGATAACCAATGTATGCCTAAGAATGCCTAATCACATAGGTTATTATGATTAAGAAAAGTTTAGAAATTATTAAGTTGAATTATGAAGTGAAGAAGTTGAAAATTTGGCCAAGTGGGAAGTTGGTTAAACCCCCAAATTTGGCATAACATGAAATAGAGTAAATGGATTCCAAATGTCCTGAAATTTTATGGAAAAATAGTTCACATTGCAGTGTTTCTGATGAGCCAAAGATCACTGAAATTGGAATTTTATACAGAAAGTTATGACTGTTCAAAGTTTACGAAAAATCACAGAAAATCCTGGGAAAATGAAAAATTACCATATGAACAGTACATTTTCACAAATGAATATGTACCAGTTGGACCAGTTACTGTTCAAATTAGTATTTTTCCCTCATAAAGGAATTTGTAAGCTTCAAATAGAAATTGGAACCACTCAATTTCAATTTTTCAAGAATTAGTTATGAATTTTTAAAGTTGGCCTGAAAAACTGTGAATAGTAACTTTCTTAAAAATGAAAGTTTTCAAGAGAGTCCCTTTTAACAATTTGAGTTACTTGAGGCCATAATTTGGTTCCAACTCATCATAATGGAAGCTAAGAAGGATAAATAAGAGGTGTTACAATGTTGTGGTATCAGAGCAAAGGTTTAAGATTTAAGTTGATTTGTAATGCAATACGTGCATTATTATTTGTTAAGTTGTGCATTGCTAAATGACATGTTGTGCATTAGTATTTAATATGCAATGCTTTGTTATATTAAATGCTAATTGTTATGGTATATGTTGGTTACCTCTTATGATAATATGCTAGTTAGTTATGTTTCATATTCATGAGCTTATGAATGAATGTGATTAGTTAAACATGAAAAGTTAAGTATATCAATGAAGTGTCTGAAAAAGAGAAGGAGCTGACACAAGAATTACTAGAATATGCATGGGACAACAGTAATGAAGGTCCAGTGTTTGATATGATTGCTTCTCTACAATGCATACTGGATGCTAACATCCGAGGACTCCGTGAGCATACTGCTCTGCATGGACGAGGGTTTCGGTTAGCATATATCCAGTTGTGCTAGAGAGGAATATAAGTTGGATATGGTCATCTAGAATCTGTAAGTCCGGTAGAAGAACACGAAAGGAATCTGAGAATTGTATTAACCATTTTAAAAGAAAAACATTTATACACTAAGCTCAGTAAGTGCGATTTCTTGTTACCAGAAGTAAAATTCCTTGGGCACGTGATCTCTCAGGAAGGAGTCGCAATAGACTCGGCCAAAGTAGAGGCAGTACTGAGATGGAATCGGCTTAGGACAGCAACCGAAGTTAGGAGTTTTCTGGGCCTAGCAGGTTATTACAGACGATTTATTCAAAACTTTTCTCGCATTGCCTTACTGCTGACTAAGTCACTAGAAAGAACCATTTTTTTTATGGAATGAGAAGTGTGAGGCTAGTTCCAAGAGTTGAAAATGAAGCTAACCTCGACGCCTATACTAGTGATCCCAGATCCCCAGAGGACCTATGTGGTCTACAGTGTGCTAATAAGCACGGATTGGGATATGTGCTTATGCACAGGGTCGAGTGGTAGCTTATGCCTCACAACAGTTAAAATTTTATAAAGAGAACTATTTCACGCTTAATATTGAGCTAGCAGTGATAGATTATGTTCTAAAGATATGGAGGCACTAATCATATGGAGCAACCATCAAGCTATTTTATAATTTTAAAAGTCTCAAGTACTTACGATATTAGGAAGAGTTGAATTTGAGACAAAGACGTTAGATGGAGTTGCTTAAAGACTATAACTACATTATAAGGTATTATCCGGGTAAAGAAAATGTAATTGCCGATACACTAAGAAAGAAGACAGTGCAGGTGGCCATGATGATGATGATGATGATAATGATGAAAGAACAGAGTTTAAAAGAAAACCTCCGAGATTGTGGTGTATTTAATCAATTATAGATAGAGCCTGATATATATGGTACTACTCAGATTCATAATGACAAAGAAGAAGCTCAGCAAGAAGATCAGTTTGCTCAGAGCATAGAGACTCGAATGAGTCAAGAAGAAGCTAAAGAATTTAAGGAAACCTCTGAGGGAATAATTAAGTTCAAAGATAAACATTATATCCCTCCAAAGCCTGCTTTGAGGCAGAGAATGCTAGATGAGACTAAGTTTTACCTCTGGGAATGAGATAGAAGAGATGATTAAGGAAAGAATCTTTGATATTCCAGTAACATTCGAGGTTGTTAGACACCCTAAGCTATTAGTGAGCTAGGTTATGATCGTATGCTGGATAAAATACATGTTATCAGAGATAAAGTTCTATATATTACAATCATCCAAAAGTTCA
>JANTPZ010130758.1:0-10145 GCA_025593235.1 Vachellia pachyceras
TGTTTACTCAGAGCATAACTTAAAAACTCCTTTTCAAGCTCGAGTACTACACTCCAACACTCGAGTATTGACAATACTTCATGTCAATACTTGAAGTGTTGCCTGAGAGCACTGATTTTTCTTATGATTAAACCCTACAGTGCTCGAGCATTGAATCTTACTGCTCGAGTACTGTCAATATTTTGACAAAAACACTTGAGTATGTTTATGAAGTACTTATTCAATACTCAAAACTTTTGATTCAAAGAATCATTTTGCAATCTCTTAATACAATTTTGTTATCATCAAAACAAGGTATCAACACTTTACACCTTGGTTTACACATCTTATCCCACCCTACTGTATGGACTTTCCTCCTCCCCTCATCTGACCCCCAAATAAAGTCTTTTTGAATTTTTTCTATCTTGTTGCAGATTCCCACTGGGATATATTCATGTTGCATTTGGAAGGTTGCCATATAAGATATAACCACTTGAACAAGACTAATTCTGCCTGCCAATGCTAGAGTTTGGCTCTTCCAGCCACTTAATTTCCTCTGCACTTTGTCTATTAGGTTTTGGAATTTTGTTATTGAATTCCTACCCTGTGTTATTTGAGCTCTTAGATACCTCCCTAGTCCCTCCTTTCTCTGGAAATCACTCTGCCTACATAATGCATTTTGCTTGTCTCTCAGTGTGTTCTTTGAAAAGAAAATTCTGGTCTTTTATGCATTAATTTTTTGCCCTGAAATCTCGCCAAATGTGTCCATACACTTTAGCACATTATGCATCTACTCTTCATTTGCTTCACAAAACAGTAAAAGGTTGTCCGCAAAAAGGAGGTGTGAGATGCTAACTCCTTTGTGTCCTATTTTGATGGGATTGCACTGCTTGCTGCTGACTGCATCCTCCACTATGTGTGAGAGTTTTTCCATGGCCAAAACAAATAGATAGGGAGAGAGGGGATCCCCTTGGCAGATTCCTCTTGTGGGCTTGAACCCTTCTTGTAATCCTCCATTCCATAACAATTTCATCTCTACTGTTTGCACATAATGGCAAATGATCTTTACTACATTTCTTGGGATTTGTATTTGTAAGGACCCTTACCTTAATACCAAAGACTTCACTCATTTCAAGTTATTAATTAGGAGTATAGAGTGTTTGCTTTCGTTGCGCAACTCTAATTCATTATATTTTAAAGTTACCAACACACTAGTAAAACATAACTTGCAAAATAAGCCCTATTGATGGCAATATACAACCCAACACTATATAAAAGAGGCGATACAGAGATATACAAGGATATCTGTAGCCTCATAATTCTCCCCGATGATTCAGCACAAGTGTTATCACCTGAAAAGTGTTAAATTGATAGAATGAGACAGAAGTCCTAGTAACCATCATTCTTACTTAAAAGGCATACGAGTGAGTGTCAATGAGAGATAGAGAATTAATTTCACATAAAAACAATTTCACAAGTAATACCAAAATTTTCAATAATACATGCATATATTCGTTATTACTATCACTACCAGGATCAATCGGATCAATATTCACATAATCACTTTTCCACCATTATCAACTCATAATCACGTGAATTTCATGCCTATATCATCACAAAATCGTATAGGAAATCATTTCACAATGATTTATTTTCTTTCTATTTTCCCCCTTATACCTTCCTAGCCTTATTTCCTCTGATTGAACCCATGGGCTAGTACTGTACCATGTAACTGGTAGTACAATTCAACAAGCTCATTGGTAAGTGATGTGGACTGGTGATAACTCCCCATTTTTAATATAATTTGAGATATAATTTAATACATTTGGGGAGTTATTAATGCAAAATAATAAGGTTTATGAATAATTTTGATAAAATTGGATTGACCACATAATTTAGGGATGATATTGCAATTATATAAATTTTAGAAATATTTAGATTAAAGAAAAGAACAAAAAGATTTTGTTTTGTTTTGTTATTATTATTATAATAATTCTTGCATAATTCCAGAGGAGGCACGACGCCGTTTTTGGGAGGAAGGAAGCAGCTGAACACTTGGTTTGAAGACAAAACGGCGTCGTTGAAGCAGCTGGCCATTTTGGGTTGAGTGGAGCTAGACGACGTCGTGAGAGAGCAGATGGGAGCATCACGAGTATAGCTGGGAACAGTTGCAACAGAAAGCGAAACTCACGGCGCTGGTTGCTTGCGAGACAAAGGCGGATCTGACGAGCTGCAACAGTTTTTGAACGCACAAGACAAGTTTCTCGGTGGCACAAACGAAAAGAGCAACAGATTTCGGCGAACAAAGGCTTGAACGATATTGGCGGCATCAGATACTGGGCAGAGAGGCGAGAGCTAGAACAGTCTTGAGAACGCTGGACTAAAGGAGTTTTCTTCGACGCACGAGAGAAACAGCGAAGACGAGAGCTGGAGCTTGGGCTGTTGAGCTGAGAGACCCGAGAGCTAACAGCACGGGAGTTGAGAGACATAGCGAGAGACATCAGAGACAGCAAGAACAGAGGCACAGCGTCATCGTTCCATCATCTTCACTATTCTCCCTCTTGTTTGTTGTGTTTTCTCATGGCTTTAATTCCTGAACTTATCACTCTTGTGGTTGCAATGTTTAGTAGCTAAGTAATTCGTTCTAGGATTATTTTGAACCGTTGCATGGATTGAGATTGGATAATACGCTCTTTAGAGATTAGTGACAATTATATGTTAATTTTATCTTGTGTTTAATGCTTCTAATTGATTGGCCATCACTTAGATTGATTTGTTCAATTGAATTAAGCTTGAGAGAGTTAATTTAATTGTAGGACTTAGATAAAATTATGCTAGACTTGAAGTTTAAATAATCAAATGGATGGTTTGTTAGTAACATAGAGATATAATTATTAACCTAGCATTGTCATATTAAGGTTGTTGCGTAATGACTATTTTCCTTTAACTGTAGCAAGAGATTGTGCATGTGAAAGGAGGATATTAATTTGGTTATGACTTGAGAGAGCTTAATCAATTGCTTTTTGAACCTTAAACAAACATATAATGTCATTTAATCACTAGTAGAGTTGTATGTATTTGATTCTCATGAATTGCAATGGTGAAAAATAATCCTAGGCATCTCTCATCGTTGAATTAAAATCCCAATTTGTCTTTCTTATTTTAGTGTTAGTTTTCGTGAATTTAGTAAACCTTTAGGACACCAATCACTCAATTGATTCACTCAACTTAATTAATCACATAATTGCATTGATTATCTCGTTTATGCGTTAGTCCTTAGGGGAACGATATTTTTATACTACTTGCGACCCGTACGCTTGCGGTAAGCTACAAGGCGAACAAGTTAACTGGCCAAGTGCCACAGAGCATAAGACTGGACCATGGGTTCCCCCTTTCACATGCAGGGGTGTCATAAGCCCTCATCACAACGGCACAGGATCATCCGGTAATCAAAATTGGAGTCCCCCGAAGATAGGCATAGGATCTTCCGGTAATCAGACTCGGAATTCCTCCAACCTTATTTCCTCTTTGGCATGTTGAATATTCACCCCCTTATACTCCCTGAATAGCCTCCCATCAATAATCATATCCTCCTCTCCTAATATCACAGTTATCACTTTATAATACTTAAGCAAAGTTTATCCACAATTTATCATCAACGTATACACGCATGAATAGCACTGGCATGTTCCAATCAATCATTTCATGCTCAGGGGTTTTCCATCAAATCAAAGGAACATTTATCAACAACATTGGTACACGTTGCCATTGCAACACATCCAATCTTTGACTCCAAACATCACAACATATTTTCAATATTATCAACACAAAGTTTATCAAATAATAATATTTCAATCACAATCAATTAAAAATCACTCATCAAACATGTCCCAAGTATGCATAATAAGTAGAAAGCGGTTACAATAAATTCACAATCACTTACCAAACATGTCCCAAGTATGCATAATAAGTAAAAAACGGTTACTTTTTTATCCATCAAAGGAAGTACTATGATAATAGAAAATCTTGTGCCCCACACCAACAATTTCTACAATTAATCTACACAATTACACATTACCACATATTATTTTACTTCTTATATATATTTTGATTTCACAAAACCCCCAGATATTTATAAAAATCCTTAAATATCTTAATTTCCTTTAAATCTCTAAATATTGCAAACTATAATTTTATTAAAATTCCAAATTCTATTTTTCAGACTTTAATAACCAAACTAAATCATTAGAAATTCACCATCACCTCCATAAATATCAATTAAAATATCCAAACTTTTAAAAATTCTCTTTTATCTTCAATAATCTAAAATAAACTATTTAACTTAACTTTTACTAGCTCAAAATATTCTATATATTAAAAACTTTATACAAAATAAATTTCTAAAATACCTCTGATGTCCAATAAATAAATCTAACCATGTGGAACATGGTTATAAAGATATATCTATTATTATATAGTCTTCTATAAATAAAACTCCAACAGTATAAAAATATGAATACTAAAATATTCTCTAACCAACATGATAGTAATACCATTAGATAGAGAAAAATATCTAGAATAACTTTCATGAAGAAACTATATTAAACATAAATCATTTTACTTACCTAAATGATCCCAAAATCAGAATCTTGTAATTTGAAAAGCACCCTTTATTCTCTCTTCTCTCCCTCTCTTTCTCCACGCTGTACAGTGGATTTGTGTGAGTGTGTTTGGCTGTGGAGGGAGGTATATATAATACCTCCCTCACCGCCTCATGCTCTCATACGTGTGTCTCAATTTTTTTTCTTTCAGATAAAGCTGATAGACGACGGTGGAACATTTCAGAAGAGGGAAAGGGGAAAATTACAGCAAAGGCCCCAAGCTTTTAGAATATTACAGTTCACCCCTTTTATAATTTTTATTATTTTTTATTTAAATCCCAATTTAAAAATTAGGATATTACAGTATTTCCTCCAACACCTTTCGCAAAAATCTCTAATTTAACATGTCATATGCTTTCTCCAGGTCAATTTTAATTGCCATATAGCCTTTCCTTCCTCTCATTCTACTCATGATTAGGCTATTTCCTTTGCTATGATGATATTATCCTGTATGTTTCTTCCAGGGATGAAGCTAGCCTAGAATGGGGACACCAAATCATTCAGCAGTGGTTTGAGTCTTTTAACTAGGATTTTTGAGAGCCCCTTATAAAGGATGTTAAACAAGGCAATCGGCCTAAATTGTGTTACTGCTTCTGGGTTGTCTATCTTGGGTATCAAAACAAGAATTGTTCCATTAATTTTTGCTATTTTCTCTGGGTTGCTCTATAACTCCCAGATTTGTTGAATCACCTCACCTACAATATTCCAGTTTTTATGGTAGAAGATGGCTGGGAAACCATCTTCACCTGGTGCCTTGAAGCCACCAATGTCAAAAAAGGCTCTTTTAATCTCATCCACCTTAATCTGCCTTCCCATTCTTATTTAGTTCTCCCTGCTGACTATCCCCCACTTTTATTTTTGTCATGTGTCAGTCCCTTTCACAAATATCTTCACAAAAGAGATCTTTATAGAATGTCTGGAACATGTTGCATATTATATCTTCATCTTCTACCCATACTCCTTCATGGTTTCTTAAGTACTCGATCTTGTTTCTTCTCCTTCTGATTAGAGTTTTGCTGTGATAGTACCTCGTGTTTTTGTCACCCTAACTTTCCACATACCCCTTGATTTTTGGTACCACACCAGCTCTACTTGTTTCATTACATCCATCAATCAGCTTGAAGTTTCTTCTCCAGCACATGCAGAAATGGATTTGTGCTTCTATCTTCACTCCTTTGAATTCCCTCCAATCTTCTGTTCAATCCTCTAATCCTGTATCTTGTATGTCCAAACACTTCCTTATTCCAGGTCTTCAATGATTGTTGCAACTTTTCTAAATTCATGCCAGCTTTCTCCCCCTTCTCCCAATTTTCTGCCAAGAACGCTTCAAAGTTTTCATGATTTAGCCAAGCTGCCTCAAAACGAAAAGGGAGTTCCCTTTCCTAATAAGACAGCTGGGAAAGTATCAATGATGATAGGGTGATGATTTGAACACACCTGAATACCAGTTTTGATTGTTGCATTTGGAAATAGATTTTTCACCTCCACATTGCATAGGCATCTATCTAGCCTTTTGAACGCTCTGTCATGTCCTTGCCACTTAGGTCCCTTCCATGTGTAAAAAGGGCCCTTTGCTTCCATATATATTAGACCTCTTTCTTCAATCCATTCTTTAAATCTTCTACATCTCCCTTCGTTAATTTTTCCTCCTCCCATTTGTTCAACAGGGCTACTTATTTCATTCTAATCTCTTGCTACAATCCATGGTCCCCTTATTTCTTCTGCTATTGTCCCCAATCTTCTCCATAATGTTTGTCTTTGGTTTTCATGTGGGCTAGCATATACTGCTGTGAACCACCAGGGTTAGGTATCCCTAAAGCGTATTCTATAATGTATAAATTGCATCTATTTCTCCTTTACTTCAATTGTCAGCTGTGCATCATTCCATAACATCTTTGATGGTATGCTTTATTCCAGAATGCCTTATGTTTAAAAGTTCCTTCTTTAGAGAAGTCAAAGCAAGTGACTTTTAACGGTGAGGAGCACGATAAGGACATTTTCTTCAAGCATCTCTGATGGTAATATAAAATAAATTCTCTTGTATTTACTTATTTTTTTAGGCATAATATATTATAAAATGCTTATTTCTCTTCTAGATTTCTGAAGGCTGAGAAATTTGATATAGATAAAACAATCCATACATGGGGAAATATAAAATGCTCAATTAGAGAAAAGAGTAGGGAACAAACTAAAATTTGATGTAAACCTAAATGATCAAATGTATACTTTAACACATTTTTATCAATTTATTTTTTTTTTAAATTTTATCACAATATATAAAATAATATATATAATTGGTTTTTAAAATTACCACAATAATTTTTAGTTTTTATCATTCCCTTACTTTTTATAATTGGTGTTTAAAATCCTAGTAATTATTTTTTGGCTTATTGCACTTATGTAGAACAATTGTCGTATTCGTGGTGCAATTATAAACTAAATTGTAGAGATTTTATGATCTAATTAATTATGTTATTTAATTAGTTAGTAGAACAACTGTATGATCCAATTAGCTATGTGGTATTAGTAGTTAGTTGAAAGAATTTTCCTTTTTTCATGATTTTTAATTTACATATATTTCCATTTACTCTTTTTAAATTTTTATCATTGTATTTTTCCTCAAAATTCTTACAAATAGCTAAAATAAAATATATATGAATGTGTGACATTTAATGAGATTCATATCCTTTTACGTAATTTGGCAACAAAAGTCACTTCTCCAACGTTTATCCAAACGCTTTCTCCTTTTTCAAAAAAGTTACTTTTCCACCGCTAATCCAAACATAAATCACGTTACACTTTTAACTTTTACTCAGAATTCCTTTTCAAAAATAATTTCTACAAAAAAGTCACTTCTCCTACCGCTTATCCAAACGGACCCCGTGTTATGGTTGACTGCAAAACAGACGGAGTTTTGATTACACGAGCACCCCGTTATATATGTATATTGTAACACCCCAAAATTTTAACCAAAATGCTTAATGAAATCTTCCATATATGGATAAATGAGGATTTCCAATAACACTTCATTAAAACGTATCATCGATCCGGTCAAAATACACATTACTAATCTCAGTTCAAATCCTCCCAAAATATCAGAGTAAATAGAAATAAAATGCGGAAGTCTTAGATTCAGGGCAATTCAAAATGATAGCATATGCCTAAGGGCACAAAAAAACCAATAAGGCTCATTCCATAGGTGTCACGCCCTAAAAATTAGAGGTGACCGGCACGGACTATGAGAAATTTCATACTCTGCAAGCCTTTGATTTGTAAACGTATGCTATTCTCAAAATACCGAATAACACTATACCATTTCTTTTTCTCAAGATAAAGCCATAAAAACTTTTTCATTGTCAACATATAATGAAAGCGCATGGACCTTACCTATAGATTACGTGGAGCGTCTAACCTTTATAAATAGTGCATAAACATAAGTTTTTACATACGCCAAACAGCAGCTACAACATAAACCAACGTCTTTCATAACAACAAAGAGACTTTCCATTGCTCAACCAGAGGCATAGGGTCAGTTGGGCTATCTGAAGACAAAATAAATTTCCGGTTAATAACGTCCCATCAATATAATTATATTAATTTGAGAAAATAATCTAAATGATTCAACTACAATAAATATCGTAACAAGTCTCATTTTCTACAGAGAATAATCACGTCATATTTAAAACTGCATAACAAAACATTTGAAATTGGATAATACGTCATTTCTCAGATAATCTCAAATACGCATAAAAACTATTCGTTTTACCAAAATTGATTGAAAAATACTATTCAGAACTCAATTTTTGTAGGACTTCAACAGAACGGAATATCAGGCGTGGACACACAGTCCACGAGGGTAAATAACCAGGCGCAACTCAAGGCCACGAAAATAGGCGTGAACACATAGTTCACGAGGGTAAGTAACCAACAGGCGCGGCTCAAGGCCACGAATAACAGGCGTGAGTCAATGCCCACGAATATCAAGCGAGCTCGAGATTAACCATGGTGCACCAAGGACTAACAGTACTGCTGTTAGTAACCAGCGTTCTGTATTCAGTCCTCTTAAAACATTTTCAAGCATGCATGGGATCAACTTTCAAATAATCTTCAATGATAAAACAATTTTGGAATACCTTATAACTAGATCCCAGCATGAAAGTTTGTAAGTAACATCTCGAATCATTTTCAGGCATGCATGAAGTATATATCATTTGAACGTAATTTATCTTCACTATCTCCATGCATGAAATCACCGATAAAACATTTCGAATACATGCTATAACACTTTAATCTTTACAATAATTAATAAAACAATTAAATAATTTCGATAAATATCTTCATCAATGAAACAATATTTAAATTGCAATAATTGAATAAAAATGTGAAATACCGTAGAATACACTTTATAAAATTATAATGGGACGCTATTCACTCACCTTCCAAGCTCTCAATGTATAATTTCACTATTCTTTAGCTTCCAACTTGTCTTCTTCTTCCACTCCTATCAATAACACATAAACATAATTTTTTTTAAGCCAACAACACATTTCTAACACCCAGAAAATTCCAGCATCCTTAATCGATCTTTAAAAATTCATAACTTAATCTACAAAATTCCAAACGCAATGGTTCAAAACTCTATTTAAAGCTCATTCCATCCTCTATAAAGGAAAAATAATAATCAATATCATAATTTTCTCCTTCACTTATCAAAATTACGAAATTGCCACTGCCCACTAAAAATTTCCAGTTTTTATGCACTACTTTGCAAAATTCATAACTTCCAATGTACTTATCCAATCAATATGTTCTATGACTTGTTTTAAAGCTTGACATGAGTACTATTTGCTTACCAAATTTCATGTCCAACAAAGACCATTTGACTAATTAAAAGGTTACTCAAAGTCAGCTAGTCCACAACAAGTTCCAGCACCAATCTTTAGACCTCAATGACAATCTTCTCTCTTTCTCTCTTTTTTTCTATGCCAACATGAGAGCCCATAAGCATACACATATCCAGCTCCCACTCTGTCCTCATCTTCTCCAAAGTCACATAAACAGTAGCCATCTTTCCTTTGTTTTTTTATGTAATTACGTCCCCTTCTTTTTTATCGGTTCTAAAAAAAAAATCCATCAGCCCAAACACAATCATAGTCCATCACTTCCTGCACTTGGAACCACCAAGCCCCTTTTTGTTTCAGCTGGAATCGAAAAGAAGAAAAACACTGTTCACGTGAACAGTACATGAACCCGGTGCGATGAACAGTGACACACGAATTTCTTCAACAAATCCACAGAAAATTCACATATAATGCAAGGAAGCTATAATCTTGCTTATAACTTGATTTAATCAGTAAAAATAATCATTTTCCCAATCCTCAGTTAACCCTTGAAACCTCAAAATCACAACCATAGAAAAATCTGAAGATAGAGGAATGTTCAGGAGACTCACCTGAACCCAAATCCGTGCTTATACCGGCGAAAAATGCGTTCCTCCGGTGAGAA